>CATIWR010010816.1:0-17705 GCA_949677035.1 Omphalea diandra
TTGTAAGGTTGTGTGTTAGCCATTAAAACACAAATTGTAGTAAGTTGGGTGTGAGCTTGAAAAACACCATTGACTTAGTAAAATACCCAATTGAGAGATTGGGGAGTGGACGTAGGGATTGTTTTGCCCGAACCACTATAAAATCTTGGAGTCCTTAATATTCTTTCTTCTTTTCTTCATCTTTAATTTAAATTTTTATACACCAATTAAACCCCCCCCCCCCCCCCTTCTTGGTGCCTAGGAACAACAATT
The DNA here is from genome assembly GCA_949677035.1 of Omphalea diandra. NCBI lineage: Eukaryota > Viridiplantae > Streptophyta > Magnoliopsida > Malpighiales > Euphorbiaceae > Omphalea > Omphalea diandra. Next base: position 253 of record CATIWR010010816.1, read on the forward strand.
ATGATGATTATGAAATTATTTTTTCTATTTGTTCTTTCATTAAAATTATATGTATCTAATTTTTTTTCTAAGAATTGGGATGTTGCCTATTAATACTTATAATTATCAATTGGCATTTGATTTTGATTTATGTTGAATTAATTATTTACTTATAATCCAATACATGTATTATGGCCAAATATATATATGCTTAAGATATTGTATTAAGTTGCTAGAGTGGAAGCATGATAGCTCAATCAATTGTTAAACTTAGGATCATTATGATTTAGAGATAAATGCATTACTTTAAGATCATAGAAAGATCAATCAAAGAATGTAAAAATTTCTATTGAACCTTAAGTGCAAATTTAATAGAAATATACCTAATATAATTTTAGAAAGAATATTAAATATATTAGTGCAATAGATCGTCAAGAGTTAATTCATTCATAACTAAAATCAGGTCAATCAAATAACTATAAGAAATTAATGTGGTGAACTTTGATTTCCTAGAATGTTCATACCATTATAAGATCTTTCTTGAAATCTTATGTTAATTGTTAATTTTATTAGTTAATCCTATTTCATTGAATATTTGCTAGATAATATAAGACTTTAATCAATTTAGTAATTATAAGTTTATCCTTATGGGATCAACACTTTGTTTCTCATTATATTACTTGCCAAGATATTGTAAACTTGTAATTTTATCATAATATAGGCTTTCTTGAGGATCAGATTGTATATTACTACCTATCTTGGAGGCTAAGTCACTTATCTAGGATTATTCCTTTATAAGCTTATAAAAGTTAATGTTTAGCCTATTAAAAAAACCATGGTGGGTTTTGCCCTCTTGAGCCTAGAAAAAGAGAGAGTTAAGATTTTTTTCAATTTGATAAAAAGAGATATTGTATTTGATCTTAAAAAGATAGTGAAAGGCCTAAAAATAACTTAAAGAGTGGATGTAAGTATTGTTGATTAAACAACTATGAAATTCTTATGTTAACTTTTATTTTTCCTTTCACGTCTAAATTTTTAAGCAATCAATTCACCTTCTCTCTTAGGTTGCCATCCTTTATAATGTCTAATAAGTGATATGAGAGTTTTCTCTCTTATTCAAGCTTAAGTGTAAGAGGAAGATCTATGACAGCTTAAAATGAACATAGACCCGACAGTCAACTAATTGTGAGATTTTTGTTTTTTAATGAAATTGACTATCAATACTAGAAAAGTCAAATGTAGTACTTCCTAAGGTTAGAATCTGTTATGATATGAAGAATAATAGAAAGTGGTTTATACATTCCAATAAAGACATATGCAAATGAGACTTAAATTGAAAAAGACACTGATGAAATATCTAAAAATGAAAAGAAGTAAGTAACAAATAATGACAAGGCTATCCGTATGCTTTTTATGTCTTTAATAGAAGTGAATATGATAAGGTGAGCATGAAGACAACTACTAATGAAATTTGGAAAACTCTTAGAGATTATATATAAGGGTATAAATCATATCAAGGTGAACAAGATAGAGACCCTCATCTTTTAATTTTTGACATCTTCGATGAATTTGATGGAGAAAAACTTTCAAATGTATGATGGCTTATTATTGGAGAAATAAAGACCTTGAAAGATTTTTACCAATGAAAAACTCGTGAAGAAGATTTTAAGGTATCTACCTTAAGAATGGCTACACTAGGTCACATCCCTCAAGGATGTCGAAGACTTTAACACCATGCCATTAGATGAACTATTAAGAAATATCATTGACTATGAAATGACTCTTGTTAGATAAGTGTCATTATATTGGAGAAAGTTAACAAAAAGAAAGTAGGAATTAAACTCAAATCTACTTCTAAACAGCCAAGATCCAACGATGAAAGATTTAGATGAAAAGGAAATGGATTTCATGACCAATTAATTTTGGACAATTCTTAAGAGGTTCCTTTAAAAGAAACAAAAAAGTCAACTTGAACAAATAGAGTGTTATAGTGTGAGAAGCATGGTTATAAAAAAAAAAATTGACTATTTAAAGGCTAAATTTAAGAAGAAGAAGGAGAAGAAGAAGATGATGATGATGATTGTTAGGTTAGTGCCATATGAATAACCCCTTGAGTTACAAGCGCACAGGTCGTCAAGTAATAAAGTGTACAAGAGTACGGATAGCATTCCTACGAGGATTACATTATAAGCATTACATTATAAGTACCAAGCTTTATATTCCTTATATTATTTAGAAAATCTATTTGAAAGATGATTTAACTATGAAATACAACTAAATAAACTACAAATAAAGAATTTGCAAGAAAAAATCAATAAAGGAAATTAGCTAGGGATTTAACTTCACTTGTTAACTACTTATGGCTTTTCATCTTTCATTCAATTGATTCATTCATGTAGCATTACTATCAGTTAACTTAGGTGATTAATTAATCTTTTTCAAGTATCAATTAACATGCAAGAACATGTTAAACTAAAGATCTCTCAATATAATAGTTAAACATTATGTTATTGTCAAACAAAACAAGATACAAGTGATCTTGATAAGTTATTAAGGTCTCTTATCACATAATAGATTAAAGAAATCATTGAAGGTCCATTTCATGAAAACAATCTCTCGTTAATCGATTTAGAAAACTTAATATGATTAAGGGCCCTTTTATCAATAATAATAAGCATACAATGATTGCGAACATAAAAAAGAATAAAACCAAATGAACTTAAATTAGATTATCAAATAGTTAAACTCCATCTACATCCCAAACTTAAAGACAATTAGCTCATAATAAAAGAAAGAGAAGAAGAAACAATTAAACTAATGATATTGGAAGCTATGGACTTTAATTCTTTAAGCTCTTAGATGATTGCCCTCTTCCTCCTTTTTTCTCCTAAACCCGCTCTTAGATGATTGCCCTCTTCCTCCTTTTTCTCCTAAACCCTTGCTTGATTGATTTCTTGCTTTTTAGGTGGTTATTTGATGATTATTCCCCCTTATTATTTCATTATTAATGGGGTTTTGCCTCCTTAAATAGTGCTCTTGAGGTATTTACTAAGTTGGAAGCTTGGAAAATTGGAAAAGAAGAAATTAGAAAAGATTTGAAAATCTCATTTTTGACTTTCTTCAACACATGGCCACAAATACAACCATGCTTTTTTGTGACTCCACAGGCATAGTTATGTCTTCTAGCTATGTCATGGTCTTAATTTTCTATTTGATGGTGCACAACCATACCCACTGTTGTGTTTGAAAGGAGCATAGTCGTGTCTAGAGGCAGTGTAGTTGTGCTTATTTGTGACCCATTTTTTACCATAAAGATATGGTCGAATTAGCTCAAGCACATAAAATTTGTAGCCATATGTGTTATGTTTCACATTCCCTTTGAATCACAACATTTAGAGGTTTATAGAGGGAGTTATACCTAAAATACCAAGTATTACCCAAAATTGATATTTAAATTGCCTTTTCTTGCTTTTTAGCCTCTTTTCTCCTTTTTTGACCCTACAAAACATAAATTTACTTCCTTTAATCCTTTCGAGATGTAAAATTAGCATAAGATCATTAATATTTGGAAGGAATTAGTTATGACATATATGTAAATTATGCACCAAACATAAGAAGAAGAAGACGAAGAAAAAGAAGAAAAAGAGCATAAAAGGCCATTTAGGATTATTCAACCTTTTTTGAATCAAGTCAATTTAAAGATGAGCCAAGATAGGGAATGAGAGAAAGAGTTAACCAATGCTTTAAGGCTATGGATGAAAGCTCCTTCAAATCATGCTAATTTGAAGATGAGCCAATAAAAGGAAGAAGAGAAAGGGTTAACTTATTTTTCATGGCTATGGAGGAAAGCCTTCTAAAAAAGGTATGCTTTAATGCTTTTGATAGTGATTTAAATGATAATGATCAAACGCTTAAAGAAATGTTTATTATTGAAAATCTTATATAAGTCCTTATATCCACCAATAATGATTTAGATAAAAGTTTTGAAAGAAATTAAGTTTTTAAAATAAAGTTGGTGGAATTAAAAAAAAAAAAAAGAACTTTGAGAATTTAATAAAAGAAAATCAGGTTTTGATAAATGAGAAAGAGTTTTATGAAAACTATTTCTTTTTAAAATAAGAGTCTTAAAAAGGAAATTTTAAATTTAAAGCACTCTCTTACCTTTTTCTATCAAAGTTGAAGAAAAAATTGATTTAATTTTAGGCTCCTAAAGAAATTTGAGAGATAAACATGGCTTAAGTTTTGATTATTCAAAAGCATCTCCCTCTAAGCCTAAATTTGTAAAATCCTCCTCAAATGCTAGAACTCCCTCCCTTTCATCATCTAGTATAAATGTGTATGCAGTTTATATGTTTACATTCCACACACAAGGCCTAATGTTGACTATGCTTACATTAATAGTTCTAAAAGATAAAAGCTTAATAGAAAGGCATATATCCTCTTTTCTAAGTCTTAAGCCACAGAGAAATCATCCTATGACTACTCCATTCAAAGATCTAAAAGGGCATTCTCTTATCAATTTTATTATTACGGTATATTTGACTATAAGATCTACTTTTGCTAGCTAGGCTAAATAATAAAAATGTTTATATTCATGACCCCCATTAGTATCAAAATTATTATGTTACCCCTTTTTACCCTTAATTTGATTTATATATGTGCATATATTTAGGGAGAGTTACATATGTTTGTTATATCTTTCTTAAGTTGTATCTTGCTTAATTTATAAGTATATGTAATATTTTAGTGATTATTTTGTTTTCACCTTACTGCCCTGAATGAGTGATATCTCATATTTTTTTATGATTTAAGATTATGGTTAATTTTTTTTATCGGTATTAGACCTAGCTTTAGGGAAACTTATTTTTTAAAAGAGATATCTTATATGTTTATTTAAAGAGTGATAATGAAAAAAGGGCAAAAAGCTTTCTTTTTTTTTTTTTTTGAAACTTTGCTTATTTACTTCTTTTTTTGTCATGATAACAAAAAAGGAGAGAAAGTTTTGATGTTTTGAAGTGTTAAGTGTCATGGTTTTATCATTAGAAAAAGACAGCGAGAGAATGTTGATCATATGACCCTTAAGGTTGCTAAGACATTAGCCTCAGCCTCTAGAGTGAATGATGTATTTTTTGTGATTACAAGACCTTAACAAGTTTTAACCAATGTTTTCAAAACCATACCAGTTAGTTAGACTGATAAAACTGAGAATCAGTTTTGATCTAGTTCAATCCATATTAAAAACTGATCACTCAAAAAAACTAATCAAAACTATAAAAATTGATCAAAATCAAGAAAATTGACGAAAATCAAAAATTAAATCAAACTAGTTCAACATAAAGTTGCATTGTTTTGTGAAAAAACTTTAAAAATTTTTAAAAATTATACTATTGAACCAAACCAATCAAATAAATCAAATTGGCCAAATCAAGAACTGATCAGCTAATCGATTCAATTTTTAATCTAATTTTAAAAATATTAATTCTAACCATTATATTGAGTGTTTGTGCTTGTAGGTTTATGCCTTATTTTGTATAGGATTATTATTGATTCCTTAAGATATTTTTAAAGATAGAGGCAAAACACATCTCAAGGCCAATGTCTTCAGATAAGCCAAATGCCCAAGAATATAAAAGGAGAATATTTTATCTCTTACATATTTCTAAAGATGAAGGCAAAACACATAAGGAAGTAAATATGTTTAAAGCATTAAGTGTTTATTTAATACCTTTTGATGCTTTTAAATATAAAGGCAAAATATCTAAGGAGGAGGATGAACATGAAGGTGTTCTAATAGGAAAGCCAAGAAGAAAAGGCCAATCTTGTAAGAATTTGAAGGAAACAAGAATGACCCCGTAAGTGCCATCGAATTTCGAGGTTACACTTAAGCTAGTGGAATCTTGTTTGTGGCTCCTACCTTTGATCGATTAATGGGGTATTAAATCACAAGCACATAATATAAGAATGGAATGCAAATGCATTTGGAGTATGAAATAGGCCTTGGCCAAGTCATCAAATTATCATATTGGAATCCTAAGATCATTGGATCCTTATCTAAGATTGATCAAAAGAGCTAAAGCATCATTAGAAATACCATTAATGATTTGAAGGGCTAAGATATTAGCATGTTTAAGGAAGAAACCTTCACAATGCCAATGACATGCACTATTCATTAACATGAAAGATAACAAGATTAGGGATCATGAAATATTAAACTTTCCCTCTTGGTTTCCATCAAATGATCACCTAAAAGAAGGTGGAAGGAATGGATCAGGTAGAGAGCTAACTACTTTTTCATGGTGATGATGATTAGAGTATGTGAAATAACTAACTAAAACCATAAACATTAAGATGCAATGCACTCATAAGTTCATTGGGAGTCATAATCCTTCTCTTAATCATTTTCAAAAATTACATCAAAATATAATATATAATGTAAAGGAAAGAAAGAGACATGAAGAAAAAAAGTTAAAGGTGTTAAAATCATGAAAATAAAAGCCCTTATATTGATCCTAACTTCATTTATTGAAAGATTATAGGTCATGGGTATTAAGACCTACCCTTATTCTACTATTGAAGCTCCCAAGATACCAAAAGAAACCTAAAAATGAAAAGAAAATGAATGATAAAAAAGATGAGAAAATAGATTACTCCTTAGTTAAAATGGGTTATACATACCAATTAATGATTTGTATAGCCTACTTAGTGGTTTCCACAGACCACTAATAGGTCTTTGTAGACTACCGTGACTGGTTTTGCAAAAAGAAATTAGAAGAGGAAAGAGAAAGAAGGAGAAGAAATATTGATGTCATGGATGCTCTTTTCAGCTTGTCTTGCCTTCAAAGGCATTAGGGTTTGAACAATGCTCCAAAGTTCAAAGGAAATGCACAAAATCAAGTCATAAAAGTACTGTTTCTACCTTTGATCCTTGGTTGAATGGTTTGAATGTTAGGGTTTCTATGTTTAGGTGGATTGTGTAGTAATTTTAGCAGATTAACACTTGATCAAAATAGCCTCCTCTCCCTCTCCAAAATAAAGGGTAATTTATAGAGAGGGAATGGGTGCATTCTAGCTTAGGTTGCATCCAATGCTTATTTCTCAATAGATAGGATTAATAAAGGTCATAGAATTAATGTTTTTAAGTATTATGTACAACCAAGAAGTTAGTTGTACAATCATGTGAAAGTTAATAATCAATTATTCCAAAATCTTCCTTTTGTTAAGGTTGGGAACTTGGTTGTAAAGCCAAGCATGTTGGTTGTATAACCATATATGTTGATTGTACAACCATCTAAAGGCTATTTAGTGGTTTTTGGGTTGGGCTTGTTTTGGCTTACGGACTTAGTTTGGGCTTGGTTTGTCTTTAGATCAAATTTCATAAAGTGGGATAAAGCTAAATCAACCAATAAATCCAATCTCACGTATTATCTTCTTTCTTTTGAACTATTTTTTAAATCCACCTTGCAAAATAACCGCAAAAGGACAGTGATCAAAGTAATATAGTACACAAGTGTGAGCAAATATTGTCCCATAAGGACATGTGCTATAAGTATTGAATTATGGTGATTCTATTTTTATCAGGAAAATGAATACTTAAGATGAGATCTAAACTACCAATGCAATGGAAATAAACTAAATTAACAATTCCATAGCAAAAAGACAAAAGCAATTGAGAAAGAAAATCTTATGATAAAATTCCTAGGACACTTGATCTCACCAATGGAAAATCATGAAGTCATTAATCATTCCATGTTGTGTTGGATTAAGGCATGCAACTATCGATTAACTCTCTAGTTATTAAGGCTTTCTCCCGAGTATGTCACTTAACATGTAATCATTCCTCCAAATCCATCTTTTGTTGTGAACTAGGAATATGTTACTTCATCATCACAAACAATCCTTTTAGTGATAGCAATTGGCTAAGTGAGTATATCTACTCGTTAATTAATCTAAGGCGAGTGATTCTAGATATATTTCAAGTTCAATCTTTCAATCTATAAATTAAACACAAATCATATAATTAGTGGCCAAAAAATCATAAGCATTAAGCTCAAGAATCATTCACATGCAAAAGCGTAAAATCTTAACACAGTCATTAAAATCATAAATCAATCAATATTCATGGCTACTTCCATGTCCTAAAACAAAAATCTAATCTAACATACTAACAAAACAAACCAATTCTTGAAGCAAAAAACATCATCATAATAAAGAAATAAGAATAAAAAGATGGAAAGATGAATTCTCCCAAATAGTTTGATCAATCTTCTTTTCTTCTTTCTTAATCCAATGATCTCTTAAACTCTTGCACTTGATCTTATGTTGTAATTTGTTTCTTTTCTTTTTTTTTTTTTTTTCTCTCTCAAAGGCACCTCTATGCGACTTCTGCAGCCTCCCTATAGAAAACCGTAAGTGTTGGCTTTAAATACCCATTCAAAAGAGCTAAAAAGTACGGGAAAAAAGCAGCTTTCGATGCACCCATAAATATGACGTCGTTAAGTAATAGTTAATTTTTTCTAAAAAAAAAAAAAAAATCTGTAAATGGCAGCGATTTTCCCATTATAAAATGCCTCTTCCTCACTTTTGTTTCTCCTCCTTTTCTCGCTCTCTTTTCGATAATCGATATCTCATCCTCTGCTCTCATTCAGGTATGCCAATTTGGGGCTCCTAAATTCGTACTAATTTCTATTATTTTGCTTCATCAAATTCCTATCATCTAGTGTTCTCCAATTAGGGTTTTTCTTCTTCTTTTAATTATGCTACGAGTTCTTTGAGAACCCGTGATTCGTTTACTGGGGCTAATTATTTTGTCGATGTATTGTTTCCTTGGTTTTACACGTCATGATTCGGAGAAAAAGTTGTATAATCTTATGCTTAATGGCTATATGATGATTTACTCAAAGTTTAGAGATGGTAGAAGGTAATTTTTGAATCAATGTCAAAACCTAATGGCATTTTATATAAATTTAAAATCACAGATAATAAGTTAATTAGAGTCGGTGACAATTACATGTGCTGAGGCTGAAGATGTTTATTTTGTTATTACTTGCATCCGTTGCATTGAAGAGTTGTTGCTGGCTTAAATTTGGGAAAACTCACTATTACAATGAAAGAGAGATGGTTGACAACAAAGATCAAATTTTTTATATTTTTTTTAACGCTTTTTTAGTAGTTAATGTTTCGTATGCATGATTGGTCTAAGATGTGTTACCATGAGTATGAACTCTCTGACATGTGTTTCAGGCTTAGTTGACAAATGGGGAAAAGGAAATCAAGGGCAAAGCCTCCACCTAAGAAGCGAATGGACAAGCTTGATACTGTTTTCAGCTGTCCTTTCTGCAACCATGGGACAAGTGTTGAATGTCGCCTGTAAGTGTCTGTTTAATTCCTTTTCTGTCTGACAGTCTAATGCTGTTTGCAACCTGTGCTTGTTTTGGTTTAAATTTTTTTTTAATGAATTTTAGATTTTTTCTTGTTGATATTTCACTTTGGGGATAACCTGTCATTGTTAGTCCTTTTGTTTTGGTTTGAGGTTTAATATTGCATTTGTAACAAAGGAAAGATATATGGGAAAGATATATGTAACAAAGGATTCTGTGGTGATGAAAGGAATCTGTGCAAATGTGCTACAAATCTTAGATTGATATCTTCAAGTATTTAAACTCAGTGTCTGGTATGGTATTTCATTTCCTTGATTTGGTTGAGGGAGTACAAGTGAAATGTTTAACGTAGATGCTAGTTAGATGTTCACTTTGACGGCCCAAATTTCCTGTGGTAAAGTTGTCTTCAGGTGTCTGGCATATTGCACATGCAAGGAATAATCTTATGGTGCCTAAACAGGAAAGTGAAGTTAACATGATATTATGTGAGTGTTTTTATCCATGTGATGATGTCAATTTATAAATTTAAGCATCTGGATACTGATACCATTTTTAGTTTTAGTTGCTTTTTTTTTTTTGGCGCAGAACATCAGACTTTACTAATGAACCAAAGGTAGAAGGTATTTGAAATCTAAAGGAAGAAACTGACATGATGTGGAATGAATTGGTTAGTTGCATGAATAATTGCTATGCAAAAAAAATATGGTAAAGCAGCCATCATCTGTGGGACTTGGCGATGAAACAAACCAGTTCTCATAAAGCTGTTAAAGATACAGAGGGGTGCTAGATATTTACTCGAACACAGAAAGAAGGGTGTAACCATATAAGAGATTTAGATTACATTAGGAAGAAGGTAAGAAGTTAATAAGGGAGAAGCTTTTGATGCGTTTTCCAACTGAACTTAGGAAGAGAGAGAGAGAGAAGTATTTTACGAGCTGTCTAGGATATTGGAATGGAGAAATAGGTGCTTCAAGTGTGTCAAGAATGTGCATTTAACATTTTGGTTAGGAATGATTAGATAAAGGGGAAGTAGTGAAGCTATTTCAATGCGTTGTTCAATCTGAAAAATATGGATTTCTTTTTATAGGATATATATTGAAGGTTAAAAAAGCTACAAGTAAATGGAAATGAAGAACTCAGTGGGGCTGGGGTGTCGAATTATGCAAGTGTTTTAGTCAAGTTGGGTTAGTTTAGTTGGGAGGATTATTTAATAGGTATATTGGGGGCAAAAATATATTAGTTCTTGCTCATTATGATAAAAGATGACATGCAAAGTTTCAGGAAGGACTTAAGATTTTATGTTACATGTCAGAACTTATGATACATGTCAAGGAGTCTGACCAGTCTTGAGAACTATCTCAGTGGGTTGTTGAATTTAAATAACATCTGATTAGGTCTTAGTCACCAACTTTCAAATTCAGTGATAACAAGGTAGAACAATATATGAGACTAGCTTGAAGTTGATAGAAGCTTGGATATCTTGGGAGTCCAATGTTCTAGGTTAGTAAGGATTAGAGATCTACTTACCATAGAATGTAAGTGTTGTAATTTGTAAATCTAGGATAGAAATGGGGATATGGTGAAGATTGGTTTAGATTCTAAAGCGTGGAGTTGGAGCATGTTGGATAAAGTGGAAGAACAGCATGTTGTATCATCATCAATACCTAGGTTGAGTGTTAAATTCTATAAGACAGCAATAAAGCATATAAGGCTTTGTTTACTTGCATTAACATATTATAGTGACATAGTAATTTAATAATGAATGAGTGGTATTATGGCAACAAAAGATGCAAATGGAAGGAATTTGTGTTTAAAAAAAAATTGAGAGAATGTCATTAAGATGATTTGGTCATGTGCAACCGATTCACTTAGATGTGCCAGTGAGGAATAGTAATTATATGCAAGTAGAAGGGATGACAAGGACAAGTGGGAGATTGAAGATAGTGTCCATTCAAGTTATAAATGATATGATTTCTAAACATCTCACAGACAATATGGTTTGAGATAGGGGAGAATGGAGAGAAAGGATTTGTGTAGTCCGCTTAGTTAATTGGAATCAGGCTATAGTTTGGTTGATTTATATATTTCATTTGATTGATGCTATTGAAATATGTTCCAAAATTTAAGCTGAACAAGCACATAGTGCCACGTGTTGCTGCAGATCTATTATTGTAGAATTTTTAATTTAGTTTCATTATAAATGATATTATTGTATAAAATTTTAGAACTACACATATATTATTCCAATATAGTCAAATAATATTTATGAATCGCCACTTAATTGTTCCAACGGAATAAGAAAGACAATAATACTAAGCAAATAGTTATGTTATTTGCAAAAATTTTATTATGCTCTAGTGTTAAGTGTTTATTTTGCAGTGCATAAAGTTAAAAAGTTATATAATCTAATGTTCGTCAGAATTTGTCAATGTACTCAAGTAAAAATGATTTAGTTGAATTAATTGAAAATATATTTATGAGATAACATAATTATCTTTTTTATTTATTTAATAAAAATCTCCGTTACTCAATATTTTTTAAAAAAATTGATCGTTTAAACATTGTGATCATCATATCAAATTTTAAAATTGTAAAAAAATAGGATTTTTTTTTTTTCTGAAATGCAATCTTATAATTGCAAGACATGCATGTGTCTTGATTAATTTGTAGGCTTTTTCACATACTGTGTCAAAAACAATGATCCTCTAGTTTGTAATTGAATTAAACTTTTTGGTAAAAAAAAATGACCCTCTAGCTTGTAATTGAATTAAACTTTTTTATTTGAAGGGTAAAAGAGTCAAAACACTGTTGTTAGAACAGTGACTCATGATTGGTTCTAGTATGTATAGAATTTTGTTCTGCCAATGCAAAAGTCATTGCGATCTGTTTGAACTAATTTTGTTTTATTTGGCTTCAGAGATATGAAGAACTTGATTGGTGAGGCTATATGTGGGATTTGTCAGGAGAGCTTTAGCACAACCATCACAGGTATGCCATATTGTGTATCTCTTGACTTTGATAGTGAATCTCAAAACACAAGAGCATTAGGTAGCTTCAAAAGAACTTTCTAAACTCAAATTTGATGCTAGATTCAACGTCAAAAAGTGAGTTTTCTGATTGTATATGCATGCCTAATTGCATGGTGTAATCTTTATGGGACCCAATACTGTTTAGCAAAATGTGACGAATTTATGAAATTTTTAGTCAGTTGCTAGTTTTTCATTAGTTAGAGGAAATGGTAGCTTCAAAATAATTTTAAGGAAGAAACTTGAATTTGGCTTGGGTTGCTCAGTTATGGACTTTGGATCTGGTTTAGTGCACTTCTGGAAAATAAATAAGAGCGCAATCACATCATATTTAGTTACATCACATAACTTCTATTTTTTAGCCAATTTTAGGTTAAAATAAATATATAGTATATGAGTGAAAGTCTATTGGACTTGTTTTGCTTTGAGCTGAAACATTAAAATCTGAAATCTATTTGATAATTCATTCTGCTAGTTTCTATCTGGAAAACTTACCTATGTCAGTTTGGCAAATTGTTGCTTGGATTAGTTAGTTTCTTTTGTCAAACATGGTCATTTTGTTTATTCTTATCTGAGTGTTTGCAAAGTGTGGAGAACATCAATATTTTGGTTTTCACAATGATTGTTTTGTTTTCAGAACTATTATTGTCATCATCATCATCATGTGTTTCGAATATTGGCGTTAAACTAACATTTTCTGTGTTTTGTTTTTGCAGCTTTAACTGAACCCATAGACATGTAAGTTGAAATGCATACTTCGTTAGGTACCAGAAGATAATTTTTGAAAGCTATTTATTGAACCAGATGTTCTTTGACTGCAGATATAGTGAATGGATTGATGAATGTGAAAGGGTCAACAACCTTGAAGATGATGGTGCTTACAGAGCTGATTAAGTGGTTGTATCCTACATCTGTGGAAGATAAAGCTTCTATATGCAAGTCATCCAATCACAAGAACCTTATTTTAGCCATGAAATCTAGATATGTATGTTGCTGCATGTACAGTAGTTGTTGTCAATGGTATGCTTGATTCCTGTATCTATTTTGGGCTTTAAGGATGATCAACATTTGGAAAATGCCTTTGGGGATAAATAAAACGTACAATGAACTGATGCAATAATCGAAACTTCACATTACTAAATAGGGCTGCAATATAGTTATCATGTGTGGCTGCAATATAGTTATCATGTGTGGAATAAAATGATAATATTTCGTGTAAATGATTAATTGATTGATCGACAATAAATTGATTTTTTCTTCTTTCTGGAAAGGAAAAAAAAAAAAGATCTCAACTATCAAACCTTTAGCCACAAAATTAACTTAAAATATAGAAATAAAAATAAAGGGAAAATTAAATTACAAAAGCAGTGAAAATTAAAATAGAGGGACAAAAGTAAAACGAAAATTAAATTATAAAAGTCAAAAATAAAATGTAAAATAGACATGTACTAATTTTGTTTTACTTTTATCTTTTGGGTGGTCAGACTCAACTGTTTCTCTTAATTAGTCTATTTTGACTTATTTGGGGGCGGACCTTTGCTTCTCCCTTAATCGGTCGTCGCAAAAGTCTCATTATTATCCATGGAGTAAATTATTAAGGAGTTAATTACTACAAATTTTTTATGATTTGTCATTATTTAATTAAATTATTTTCAATTTTTAATTTCATAAGAAAATGTCCTTTTTTCTTCAATTTGTTACAGTAAAAAGTTATTCATCATTATTTTAATTATTTTTCACTAATCAATAACAGAAATATTATAAAAAAAAAATGAAAATTACCCTCGTCTCTCACACAAATTCACGCAAACCGGCTTCTCTTCGACATTATACATAGATCAAAGAACAGTCCCATACAACAAGCTATCATAACCACTTTTTTTTTTTTTTTTTGAGAAGGTATCATCAACATATATTTTGTCCTCACCATAAATAAGAAATTAACTGAAGACAAAAAAAAAATTATAATCACTGCATGCATGAAAGCAAACAAAAACTTCATATTATGATTGAATAATAAAGAAATGAAATGAACCTTTGTGAAAAGGATTTTTTTTTTTTTAATGAAAATCATCGTATAAACTTCAAAATTCTTGTTAAATTATCAAAGAATTTAAAAAAAGTTAAACAGAAGCATACTGACTCAATAATAACCAATAGCTATTTTAGAGTCCTATTGTTGACCTTTCAAATCAATATTTTCTCCAAAGAGACTTTTTAAAAAAAAATTCTTAATTTTCTTTTAGGTGATGAGATGTTAAAAGAATAAAACAAAATATATGTATGACTTGGGATCATCACCACTATTGTAGAGGTAACTTTAATGTTATTTTGAAATTTTTATTTTACCCATCACAAAATAGAAACTATTTTAGATTTCTACATATTAAAGGCTCACATCCTATTAAATACATTAAAACTCAAATTACCAAAACCTTATTAGATCACTTTTAATTGGGCTTAACATATTTGACAATCCAAAATACACAATTATTCACATATAAGCCCAATGTTAGATTTATGTGTCAACAATCTATCACTTGACTATATGTGCATCCTTATAATTATGTATTATAAATATAACCGAATGAGTTCAACTTTGTTGTCACTACTAAAATATATCTATAATTAATTTGGTCCATCAATCACATTAATATAGGATCAAAGTGGTCTTCATATTATTTATTATGACTTGACCTATCAATAGTCATATATATCATTACAATTGAATAATATGGATCATGATGTGAATGTGTAGTATGAAAATTCATGCAATATGATCTAAACATGTCTATTTCTATTTGGTCCACTTTAAAGTTTAGTGAGATCAAACTATACCAAAATCCAAGTGAAAATAAGCTAACTTTATTTTTGCATAAAATAACCTAAAATAACTATAAATTGAAATAATTGCAAATGTCAATATAAAAAACATCCACACTTATAAATTTCCACTAAAACTAAATATACTCAACTAACATAATGCCTATACAAATAGTGTGCTCATGAAACGATTTGGGTGTTAATCTCTTAGTAAGCATATTCACAATCATGGAGTTTGTGCCAACGTGCTCAATAGACAACTGTCCATTCTGAATTCTTTTTTTAACAACTAGAAACTTGATGTCTATATACTTCGACTTTGTCAAGCTCTTGTAGTTATTAGAATATAAAAATGCTAACTTATTGTCACAAAATAATTTAGGTGGCATTTTAATGTCATCCATTATGCACGGTCTCATGATAAAGTTTTACAGCCATATTCCATGATTAGATGCCTTATAACATGTTATAAACTGTGTTATCATGGTAGAAGAGGCTATAAGAAACTGATTAGCACTCTTCCAATAAATGACACCTCCAGCTAATAAATAGATATATCTTGAAGTATATTTCATACTATCATAACATCTAGCAAAATTGAAGCCAATAAACCCATTGATCTCTTACTAATCTGACCTTCGATATGTGAGCATGTAGTATTTTATTTTCTGTAATATCGCAAGACTTGTTTGACTGTTTTCCAATGATTTATTGTTAGATTACTTTAATATATATCTGACATCCCATTGATATACGTAATATCTGAATGCGTATAAACCTAAGCATATATCAGACTCCCTATTACAGATGCATAAAGAATCTTCTGCATTTTCTTTTTCTCAAAATAATTCTTATGGCATAAACTGAGGCTAAATTTATCTCCCTTAGCCATAAGGGTATCACCTAATTTTCAATCTTGCATACTATATCTTTTAAGAAACTTTTCGATATATCCCTTTCATGATAGTCCAAGAATACTCAGTGAGTGATTTTGATATATTTAAATGCCTAATACAAAAGAGAAATCACTAATATCTTTCATTTCAAAATTCCTAGCTAGAAAGCTCTTGATTTTGTGCAATAAGCCTATATCATTATTGACAAGCAAAATATCATCAATATATAAAACAAGAAAAATATATTTGCTCTCATAGAACTTATGGTATACACAATCATCAACTAAATTTTTCTCAAAATTGAAAGAGATGATCACTTGATAAAACTTGTTATACCATTATAGAGATGCTTGCTTGAGCCCATAGATGGATTTCTTAAGTTTACCAACCATATTCTTTAGATCTCCTGACATAAAGTTTTCTAATTGCACTATATAAATTGTTTCATTAATGTTGCCATTTAGAACATTGTCTTCACATCCATTTGATGTAACTCAAGATTGAAATATGCCACTAATGCCATTATGATCTTGAAATAGTCTTTTGAAGAAACTGGAGAGAAAACCTTTTTATAGTTGATGCCTCCCTTTGTGTGAAGCCTCTTACAACGTTATCTTTACATCCATATGATGTAACTCAAGATTGAAATATGCCCCTAGTGTCATTATGCTCTTGAAAGAGTCTTTCAAAAAAAAAATTAGAGAGAAAGTCTTTTTATAGTCCATGCCTTCCTTTTGTATGAAGCCTTTTGTAACAAGATAAACTTTGTATCTCTCCACATTGCCTTTTCAATCCATGTTGGTTTTAAATATCTATTTGCAACTAATGGGCTTTATAGCTTCTAGTAATGGGATAAGATCTCGTACGTCATTATCCTTCATGGACTTAATCTCTTTATTCATGGACTTAATCTCCTTATTCATGGCATTAATCAACTTTGATGGATAAAACTTTCCATGGCTTAATAAAAGTTGATTGGATTATCTTTTATCACTCCCATGTAAACCTTCTATTATTAAAGAAATACAATATAGTCATATATCACTGCACTTCTCTTTTCTTTAGTGGATCTCTTTAATGGCACAGGTTTTTAAGGTTATAAATTTTGTTCTTCTTAAACAATAATTTTAAATGAGAGATTCTTTGATATTGTCTTGATTTGTTGTGTCTTGTATGTCACACACACACACACACACACACACAGATATATATATATATATATATATATATATATATATATATATATATCTCTATATATATATATATACATATATGTAGATATATATATATACATATATGTAGATATATATATATATATATACATATATGTAGATACATATATATACATATAT
>CATIWR010010825.1:0-25272 GCA_949677035.1 Omphalea diandra
AGAGAGAGAGAGAGAGAGAGATGAGCAATAATGATAGGGGATTGATGATGTAGTCAGTAGGCAAACAGGCTCCATATGAAACTAAATGACATAATTAATTAATTACTTTGGCGGCTTTCCTGTATTTTATTACTATCAATTACCAAACCAACTTTTTATTGGTTGGACGCATATCTTATTTGGATTGGATTAGATGGTATATCTGCCTATAGCTTTGGGTTTAATTTGGACAAGAAGACTGCTAATTGAATCTAATTAAATCAAAATCTACATTAAAAATTTTATAGAGAGAAATACGTTAACTAATATATTACACAATGATCTTCTTTTTTTCAATTAAAATTCATCTATCACTTTTATGTAAAAACTAAAATAATCATAAAATATTATACAAAATCGCATTTATTTTTTCAATCTGGATCAATTTGATCTAAAAAAACATTTCGGTTTAGACAATTTTATATGCAAAATAAGGAAAATTTCCTAATAATTTATCCAAATTAACACATGATTGTTAAATTTATGGTCAATTTTGCAATGATTACTAACTCTACATTGTATTAATGAAATTATTTAATTATCACTCTTTTCCAATATATTAATATCATTGTTTAGATTTTAATAGAATTTAAATCATATTTTTATAATCATACCGATGTAGAAAGTTTGTGATATAGTTTTGT
The DNA here is from genome assembly GCA_949677035.1 of Omphalea diandra. Lineage (NCBI taxonomy): Eukaryota > Viridiplantae > Streptophyta > Magnoliopsida > Malpighiales > Euphorbiaceae > Omphalea > Omphalea diandra. Next base: position 684 of record CATIWR010010825.1, read on the forward strand.
GGGTTTCTGAGAATTGGTACTTACTTAATGAATTCAACCAAATTTCACAAAAACAAAATTATTCTACATGGTTAAGGGAAAAAATATATACATATATATTTTTATTGTTTTTAGTCATGCATTTGCTTATGCTCACTATATATTTATAATTTTTCTTATGTAATTTTAAATAATTTATTTTATTTATATAAATTCAATATCTTTTTATAAATTTAGAAGTATGTTTTCATATTAAATCAACATATTTATAAATTATATTTTATAATTCAAATTTAACTAATACGATCAATGGATGTTGATTCGAGTAGAAAAAAAAAATGTTATTTTCTTATTGTCTTATGTTTGAATTTGTTGTAATAGTATGAGAGATAAATTTTTTTATAAAACCATTGAATCTAACGTAAATAAGTCTATTTAAATTGATCCCAAAAAAATATATTAAGTAAAATTCAAGAATTCTTTACTATATAAAAAATAATAATAAATAAGAAAATCAATAAACGCTCTTGTTAATTAAGCTAAAGCTAAAGTTGCCAATTACCTTTCATTGACTGATTTAAATGATTGTCCTATTCAGCACAACTTTCTCTCCACTTGCATGCCTATCCACCTTTCTCCAAATCTACTTTTTAAGAATAAGATTAACAAATAAAATATTTGGCAATTCAACCAAATACTTTACTAACTAATGGGTGTCACTTCCATTAGATCCTTAGATACATGCAGACCAATAGAAATTTTTTATTTGTCCACTAAGCCTTTCATGCTTTTAAAAAGGCTTTTTATATAGTATTTGGTTTAATTATATTTTAAAATTTATTTTAAATTTTTTTATATTTATAAAATAAAATTTTATTTTAAATAAAATAAATTTTATATATTAATTTAAATATAAAATTTAATAAATTATTTTATTTTTACAAATACGTCATTGCATTATTTTTTAGAAATATATAAAAAAGGAAAAAACGATAAAATAAAAATGAGAGGAAAGGAAAAAAATGAGAAAAGTAAAAAAAATATATTTTCAACTAATGTGTATTTATCACAATGAAAAAGCTTTATAACTTAAAATTTATGTAAAAATTCTATCAAATCCAATAAAATTATATTTAGTTCCAATCAATTTCAATAATTCAATAAATTTAAATTTCAAATAAAATTTTCATTTATACCAAATATATAAAATATGGATTTACAAATGAATTCATAAAAATTATAAAATTTACTTATATCAAACACAACCTTAATGCCATAGAATAAAATAATAGAATGAAACTGAAAATTAATTATTCATCATTATTTATAAACTATTTTATAATATAACTGAGATAATAAAATAAATATTTATAACTATTTCTTACTTTTTAAATTGGGAGTGAAATATAAAGATTTTAAATAGTATGTGGTATTTGATAAAATTAAAAATTAAGTATTAAAAAATTAAGCACTCAATTTTAAATGAAATACAATAAATATTGAAATTCTTAAGTACTAAATCTAATCAATTTATTTCGCAATTGTAATTATTGAAATCATTAAAATTTTTGATTCAATATATTTAACTCTGTAAATTTGAGTTTTAAGGCTATTAAATATATATTTAAAATTACTTAAAAATAAAAAAAAATTAGAAACAATGATCATATAATGAAAATAATTTTTTTCATAAATATATAAAACAAGAGAATAGCAAATTAAAGATATAGTAAAAATATAGAAGTCTAACAAAATTTTTGTTTATTAATGATAATTTAAAAATGTATTGAGAATATAAAAGTCCCTCCACTAAAAATATTAAAAAATTAATAACTTGATATTTTAAATAGAAATTTTAAGTTAATTATTTTATTTTATCATTCAAAGTAAATTTATTTTAACTTAATTGGAACTTTTAAATTGAATCCATATTAAGTTATCAAATATCTTAAAAATAATAAATACAGTTTAATTTTAAGTAGAAATTGAATTGTTAAACACTTTTTTAAGTCTATAATCATTCTCAGTGCAAAGCTAAAGTTGTGAACTGCGGTAGCAAAGATAATTTTCTGATGTGCAACTACCTACAATGATAATTATTTACACAATGTAAAATAAATTAAATGATATAATTAAATACTTTTAAAAAATTACTGCAGCAAATTTTACATTAAATTATTATTATTATTATTATGGTTTCCCGCGAATCATGCTGTGGCGTAAATCCCTGGCTTCACTTTCTCTGCCCCTTCCCTCTTCTTTTCTTTTTAGCCTCTATGTTTCGACGCTAAAATCTTTCTATTAAATTCTTCAAAATGCCCATAATACCTTATATATTATCATATTCCTTCATTCTACAAAGTATTGTCTGCTATTTTTTTTTTATATCCTAAAATATATGTCATCTTTATTAATTACTCCATCAGTCTCATTTTATTTAATGTTTTAGAGTTTTTATTTTATTTCATTTTACTTGACATTTTAGAGAATTTACGTATATTTATATACTTTTTGATTTTTACCTTTTCTTTGTCTTTATTAAAAGATTTTTGAACCATTCTACTTATTTGCCAAATCTACAAACAATCACAACAATGCTTCTTCCAGCAAGCATGCTCTCATAATTTATCCTATTGATATAAAGTTTTCCAATCACCAAATCCCACAATGGCTACAGCAAGCAACCACAGGTTCAACAAGAATTTCTTGGGAACTTTTAGCCACGCATACAAAAACCAAAGCAAGACAAAGTATAAAATTTAACACTTCTAAAATTGCTCTTCTATTCAAGTTCACCTTCAAACGAAGACCCTTCAACTAATTCTTGTATTTTCTTGGGGTATAAATTTCTTAAGGATAAAAACTTATGTAATTAAACAATTTTTTAGTGTAATTTTTGTCTTCATTACATGTTAATTTAATATTTATAAACATGTTTTAGATTGATTTACATCTAACAAAACTATAAATAAAATAGCGAATTGTATAATAACTTTGTACATTATTATTATAGGATGAGAATTTTATTGATAAATCAATGATGGTAATTTACAAATAAGAAATATTTTATTAAAAACAAAGCAATTGTAGACTTCAATGAAACTAAAATGTAAAAAAAGTAAAATTTATTTTATTTTATGAAGTCCACTGTTGATTAACAGAACATTATTCGATCTTCTATGTTTTTCAATAATCTTCACTTTCTGGTATAGATTATCAGTTTAAATGAAGGCACTAGTGTAAATCAAGTTGTCAGCAATTAATTTCAATAACAAACACATAAAAATAAGAATTGCAAAAAAAAAAAAAACACAAAGTTAAAATTTTAAATTCATAAGTTTGATGCTGGTTTTATTGGGTTATGGACTGATAATAAATTGATAAATGATGATAGTTTTGTGGTTCAAAGAAGCTAAGTTGATGGTTGGATATGGAATATTGGCGAAGTAGCCAGTGAGTAAAAGCATGTCAACACATTCAACCATTCAACTTAAAAATGTAACTTTAAAATTCTTCAATTAGTCGCATTTATTGAATGAACACCTTTTTTAATTAATCCATTAAAATATTAATATAAGTCATCTCTTGTTTTATAAATTACTATGCTTTTACTTTTATATAAAATTCTCATTTTATATTTGTACAAAGAGAAAAAAAAAGATAAAAATATGAAATCCATAAAACATAAATCTATAAAGCGAGATTCAAATCAAAATTGTTTGGAATCATATGGTGATATCATCAACTATGTTTATTATGTTTGTTAAATGATTTCAATGATTTATCTTCACATCTCAGATATTTACTCTCTTTAGTTTTTTCCTACCCAGATCACCATCATGAGCTATCTCTCTCTCTTGCAAACTCATCTTCAATTTTTCAACTCTTTAATTTGCATCCTAATTCATCTCCTCCAACTCACTACTTCTTTCTCATACTTTTATTCTCAGCTTAAACTCCAACACACTCTCCACTATTAACAAGATGAAATTACGTCTTTTCACTTTCGATTAAACTGTTAAGCAACCCAATTTCAAGTTCGATGGTTCCATTTATGAGGAAAATTTTCATAATTTAGGTAAAATTAGTACAATCAATTCAATGAAAGATAACTTTCAGGAGATAGAATTTTCAAAATGCAAGGTCAATATTCATATTTTATTGATTTTCGTTATAAATTATACAAATTTCAAATTATATGATGAAATTCTTAGTATTGTTGACAACGTAAAAGTGAAATTTAAGTTGGAACTAGATGTATCTTTTTCAATTTCTTATTAATTATTCATATAGATAGAAATAAGTTAAAATTAGTTGAAATTATGATAAATAGATTGTGCAAGGCTATACATATTAAGCATGTCTTGGAGGTTATGAATGTGAAACTTTAAGAGGAGTTTGATCTAGATATTTATATGTTTCACTTTAATTTTTTAGATTGTGTAAATTGAAAGAAACTTAATATACAATGAATATTCTTAATAAGATGATTTTAAGAGATTTATTTTTATTTGAATCCTATTTTAAAGATCTTAAGCAAAATGGAATGAATTAGTATATGATGACAATTTAAGGGCATTTTACTATTTAATCCTTATAAAATTCTTCTAAAACTAATCCATTTCACATTGAACAACGAGGGTGAAACACACATGACAAATCTATTAAAAAAGGTGTTCATGGAGCAAACATGATTAGTTGAAGAGTTTCAAAATTATATTTTCAAATTGAAAGATTTAATGTAAAAAATATGAATAGTTTAGGGGTTGAAGATGGGTTTTTTTCATAACTACAGTTGAGGTTTTATATTTTAATCTCGACAGAGTTGGAGAAAGGGAAGAGATGAATAAAGAACTGACAATAGTGGATACAAATGTGATATATATCAACAAATACTTCATAAAAATGCGAAGAAATTTAGTGTATATTTATTTGATCACCTTAAACTATAAATTAACTATTTATAGTTTATTATATATGTGATTTTTTAAATTATATGATATTTTATAATTTTGTCACAAATTTATATTTTAAGTGTATTATAAAAATATTTTTTTATCAAATAATTTATCCTGAATTTAATTTAGAGAAGATTTTCTTACGAGACGAAAGTGAAATATTGAACTTCTCAGATCCAAAGGTTCAGATTGAAGGAAGACTTACACATCAAGAACACAGCCGCAATTTACAAGAAGTAGCGCCCACATGCATTGTGCGGTTTTAATGCAAACGTCGGAACGTTGAACTTTTATCGTTAGTGGAAGTTACGTCAGTTGGTTCAACTATTTATTAATTATTATTATTTTATGGATTTTGGTAACCACATACTTTTACATTTATATGTAGATTCAAAACTAAAAAATGTATCAAATTATTATATGATTTCAGTTTATTTAATGAAAAAAATTAACCATAGCTAATAATATAAAAAAATATATAAAAATGATAATTAAAGTGAAATTTTTACTTGAAGTTCCAAATATTTGATAACAAGAACACCTTATAATTTTTAAATTGTCGTCAAGCAAATTCACATATTAGAAAAGGAAAGCATGATGTTAAAGCTTAAATTCCACGTATTTTTAATGATTTGATTAGTTAAATAATAAAAAATATATATGATTTGCTAAACGCATATGGAAAAAGAAAACTCATTAAAAAAATAAGTAATTTGCATTTATGTCTATAACAAATGATTAGCATAATAAAAATATAAGAAATAATTTTACACATTATTCACTTAATTTCTGGCATGTAGTGTCAATTTTGGCCCACATCAATTATTTCAGTATGAAATAATTAAAATTTTGGATGTATTCTATTTTTCTTGACTGAAATGATATATTTCAGCTATTTTGATCGAAATTGTACAAATTTACACCTTTGGTTTGTACCTACTTAACAGAATTTATAAAAATTAAGTTTTCGTTATTGAGATTAATAATTTATTAATTGAGGATTATACATTGTTATGTTTTCTAAAAAAATATGAAAATATTTTGTTAAATAGTTATAAATAATAATTTGATGTGTTATTATATTATTAAACAAATAAGTAAAATGATTTTATATACCCAATATAAGCAAATTTTTTTTCCAAAATTTTTTCTTATTTTCAGTGGTTGATATATTTAATATTGTTTTTTTTTATACCAATATTAGTAGATATGTGATTATTTGAGCTCAAGAATTGGTGGATTGGTTAAAAATGCATATGACTTTGAAGTGCCATGTACCATAAAGGTACCATACAAAATAGGTCATGTCAGAAAAATAAGAAAGGCATAATCTTTTATTTTATGAAATTTGTTGCTATAATATGAAAAAAAAAAGAGCTTCAATTCTATTATCATTTGATGCATGTATTTATGGATGCAAAGTCCTTAAATTAATAAGTTTAATAATTTTAATATTTGCTTATATAATCTTATTGTTCATGATGTCAAGATTGAAAATATGGCATTATCTTAAAATAAAAAAAGAAAATAGTTAAATTTACATTTTTGAAAAGAATAAATATCCATGGAGTTGAAGGAGATAACAAAAATAAAAAAAAAAAAGAGAAAAAAACATGTTTAATCTGAAGAGTTAGTCTACGTACTTTAAAAAATTTCTTTTTCTAAAAATTTTAAATATTATTTTTATATTAATATTTAGAAATAATGAATATTTTTAAATATATAAAATTGAGATGAAAAAGTGTATTTTAAAATTATCTGACAAGAATTTAATATGAATTGATGCATAAACTAATTTAAAAATATTATCACAATATATTCCAAAAAAACCCACATGTTTGAAAGCTTTTTTTTTTTTTTTTTTGGAGTTTGAAAGTATAAGAGTATAGTTTTTTATTAAAGGAAATAAGAGAATATTTTTTTTGAAGGAAAAAATAAGACTACTTTTAAAACGAAAAATAAGAGACTTTTTTTCTTTTTTGTGTCAAGGGAAAAATAGGAGACTAATTTTGAAGGAAAGAAAATGGAAAAAAGGAGACCTGAGTTGTTTTCACCATTTATCATCTGTTAATAAACACCATAGTTTGATGAAACATAAAAATCTCCTTCTCTTATGATTAACTTCCCTCTCCTCTTCTCTTCTCTTCTATATTTAGCAACTCTTTTCCTCTCTTTCCCTCTCTCAGCTGCGCAACAGCAGAACCAAGAAATAAAGAAATAACCAAAAGAGAAAGATGGAAAAAAGAAGAAGAACAAGGTATGCTTGGAATTACGAAATCTTGATCATTTACTTCTTCAAGTTTATGCATTTAATTCCTCCTTGCATATCCATTTATGTTTTTGAATTATAAATTATGCCAATCACCTTCATTTCTTTGGTTATGTATATATTTTTTCAATGATAGATAGCCATTGGGTTGTCTTTTAAATTCTTGATTTGGCTCTTTACTCTCTCCATTAATGTGTATTGTGTTTTAATTATTGTGTTTTAATCCTTTACATTAATTCTTAAAAGTTTTATATTTTTGGTTGTAAACAGGTATTATGCGGTAAAGATTTTATCTTTTTGAAGGTATAAACGTTTTGGATGTGCTAGTGATTTTAAAATTTAAGGCTTCCAATAGAATTTTGAGGATCAAGATCGGTTTAGAGAGAGAAAACCCATTGCGTGTTTGGTGTTATAGACGTTGGGGTTTGAAGAAAATGAATTGATATCTTTGTGGATTAAGTGAATGTTTGTGAATTTGTGATTCTAAGTTAAGGAGTTTCCGTTGTCCAACTTAATGGAGGGGGTGGGATTTAATGGCTTAAAAGGTGGAAATGTATGAGATGAGGTAAGTGCTTGAGAAGATGGATACAAAGGAAGATGCTGAATCACAAGAGGATCGGCCGCAAGAAGATCAGCCGCATTCCCCATATGTGGTGTTACAGCATATACCTGAGGAAGCATTAAAAATGGCTGGTGAGATAGTGCAAAATGCCTACACAGTCAAAGAAACTCTTCAGTCAATGCCCCCAATACATAGGCGCACTCAAAGTGAAGTTCTGACCACAGGTCATCAGCGTAGCAGTAGTTTTCAGAGATTGAAAACTCAGATGCAGAAGGCGTGGCAATGGGGTGGCAATTCAAGAGAACTAGTTTACAGTTTTAATCCTGAAGTATTGGCAAACCAGAAACGTCAGTGGTATCAGCTTCATTCCAAAACTCTGGTACTTTTATCATTTTATCTGTTGCTTTGTATTCTTTTCATCTCAAAACTCTATTTATGTTCTTCGTTTAAAGTAACTTGCATGTAAAAGTTCTCTAGAATGTATATCCTCTTAAATTTGCTGAGCTGTTCAGACCATCTGCTCTTTCTTGTAGACTTGATAATAACTTGTCATGTTTTTCTTTTCTTTTCTTGTTTAAAACTGTGCATTATATAAGCAAGTGAATACATGCAGCAAGCTTGATGTTGGGAACAAAAGATAAAAAGTGAGTGTCTCAGAGGATTAGAGGATGATTGCTTCTTTCTCTACTAGTGATTTCCATTACCTATGATCAAGCTTGCAGCTGCATATCCTTTATCGTGAGATTGTGAGAAGATAGGCGTGAAGCATTAAATTTTAGGGAGGTTGGTTCTAGTTGAATGTTGAGTTTTCAGTCATGAGATCCTACAATAATGAATAGATTCAAGCCTTCAGCATTACAATATATGTTGTCAGAGGTTTTTTCTAGTAGAATGTTGAATTTTCATCATAAGATCCTACAATAAATGAATAGATGCAAGCCTTCATTGTTAGAATGTACAGTGGCAGAAATTCAATCAATCATCATGTTCACTGTTTTCTTTACTTAAAAATAATTTTCTATCAAGATTGTTGATGACACTGATGACTAGAGACACTTCATTTTTCTTTTGTGCTTTGATCCTATAGGCAGTACAAATCTAATCTCTTTTCTTCATTGTTCTAGAAAAAGGACCATTACATGATGGTTTTAAATTATTGCATTCTGCAAATCATAACCATCATGGTTGTTACTGTTGCATTCTAGTCATTGCGGTAATCCTCTTTAAGTTGCATATGGGAGCTATTCTCCCAGTGTCTTCTTTTAACTATCCTTTCCTCTGAATTTTCTATGGAATTGCTCTGTAATCTTGCTTTATATTGTTGATTTCATTTATTAATTTTTATAAACATTCAAAATTTATTAAGGCATTTTCTACAAAATTGCTCTGTCTCTTGCATTATAGTGTTGATTTAATTTATTAATTTTTATAATTAATACTTCCCAGATTCAAAACATAAGAGGATGTAATATTAGAGCAAAACATTGAAAATTTCTTTTCTTTATGTTCCTTTGCTTTCATAGAGTTGAATTGGACTTTGTCAAGTAGTGTGATTTAGTCTGCATTAAATAAGTCAACTAGCATTTTCCCTGTTTCTTTTTGGTTTTCTTGATGGAACAATGTGATGGTCAATTGTATGATCAAAGAGCCTCGTTGCCTTCTAGTTATTTTCCTTTGTCTTGCAAGTTGCTTGCTTGGGTTCTTCGTATTCCCTGATTCAAGGAATTATTGGAGTTACTATTGTTATCTATTCAGATAAACTTTGCAATTTGATACACTTGAGTTGTGATTTATGTTACATGTGCAAAATAGTGAGATTGAGGACATGAACTATTCTCTTAATAAAGGGAATCCTATTATTCTTTTTGTAGTTCTGAAATCTGAAGTCAATACTGCTGCTTGTTTTTAATTGCAAAATTTTACATGTGTTTTTTTATAATTTAATTTTTTAAGATCATGCTATTACTGGTGAGATTGTATATCTGTCAAATTATAGTCCATGAATAATGTGAAGATGTTTTTGTAGGACCATATAAAATTTAAGGAGCCTACCTCACTGTTTGAACACTTTGTTATTGTGGGGCTTCATCCTAATGCCAATCTTCAGGCCGTGGAGGATGTATTTGCTAGAAGAAAGAAATGCGAATTTGAGGCAGCAAAATCTGGTATGGTGGCATATAAAATGCAGCAGTACCGTGGGCCTATGTTTCCTTCAATGGAACCACAGGTTAACTGATGAACATTTAAATGAAGCTCTTTTACTAGCGTCTACAATATCATATGCTAATCCAATGCTGTTTCCATTTCTGATTAACTTTACAAAATGTGGTAGTAACTTATGATATTTTGGAGATTTTCATCTGTTTAACTTTGTAAAATATTTGTTCGTTTGTTCTTATAAGTGATGAAGAATTTTGTGTTTTGCTAGCCATTGAAAATTTAGTTTGTACATTTATTTTTATTGTGATATATACTGTGCAATTGCTTTAGCTGACATGCCTTTCGGATTCCTGAACCCATTGTGACACTAAATCTGTTGGGCATTTTTAGAGTGAGATTTGTTTTCTTAAAGACTATCCATGATGGTAATTTAACTGATATTAAAATTATTTTCTCTTTGGCAGATACTTTTCAAATATCCTCCTGGGAAGAGATTACCAATGCGCCTAAAGGATTTAGGTTCCTTCTGCTTTCCTGAAGGTGTTAAGGTTTGATGTCACTGATCTTTTAATTGAGATGAAAGAAATTGCATTATGTGGCCATACTTGCGTGTTGATTTTTTTTTTTTGGTTGTATTTTACTTGATTCATTACTAATCATTTGTTCACTCTTTCATTTGTGAATTCTCATTTTACAGACACGGTTATTGGAGAGGACTCCATCATTAAGTGAATTAAATGAACTTATTTATGGACAGGTGTGGGAAACTGATATGTCCCCTTTCCTGGACCTATTGTATGAGTATTTATTCTGTTTGCAATAGCTAATAATTCGTAATCATCCCCCACATTGTGGACAAGACTTATTTGTTTATATTTTAGAGGGCATTGGTAATAGTTTATGTTGACACTTGTTACCTATGCTTGATGAACTATGTGTGAGAACTTATATATATATATATATATATATTCTGATCTTTCATATATTTTTCTCTTTATTCTTTTTCTTCTTTTTCTCTGTTGCATATGTAAAACAAGTCATTGCCATATCTGACGGGCAATGGTTGTTTACGAAATGCTACATGAACCAAAAATGTCAAAGTTACTGGTATTATAAGGTTCTCATCTAGCTTGACCTTATTTACCTTGCATGTTTTACAGCTTAACCTACTTATATAAATCTGTTTGTCATTTTTTTTTTTTGCTTTCAAGAAGTCCTTTTATGAGTAAACAAGAATTGCAATGTTAAAGTAGCACAAACCTATTGGCGTGACTTGGTTGTGAGCCATATTTCTATTGCACCCAATTTGAAGTCCGAATGCTTTTTTTCTGGTGTCAAACTCTCTAATTTCTTTCCATGTGAGGAAGATGTCTCATACTCTATCACTCATTTCATGGAAACTGATTTTTTCTATCTTCTAGGGAAGGTTTATAGTCCCCAGAAACTGATCAAAATGCATTTGAATTTGGAAGATATCTTGTAGTGAATCTTGTCATTTCTCAAAAACTATTTTAAAACTTGATTTCTATGATGAACAATAAATGTTTTCACTTTGATTACCTTTGAACGTGATTAGGATTTCATTTCTATGTAAAATTAGTCCCTGGTTGTGTGCTGTCCTCTGAGTAACAATGCTTCTTTTAAAATTAATTGGCTTGCAGCAAAAACATAACATTTTCAGTAATGCACATTTTTTGCAGGAGCATATGGGCAGGGATGATCTAGCATTTATATTTTCTCTTAAGGTAAACATTCTTTCAGTTCTTTGGATTCATGTTATCACTTTTGCTTCCCCATTTGGATTTCAATTGCAATATCTTGACTTGTAAATTATTGTGTTTTGATTAACTTATTCAGACTTCTGGGTATTTCTAGGTGCTAACATTCATGAAATCAGCCTTTCCTTTTTGCACTTAATTGATGCTTGACTACAAAGTGCTGTGGCTTTGAATTATTTTATGATGGATGAATTTTGGCGCAGAATGTGTGCTTCAGACCTTCAAATTTAGCTCATAGGAACATCAGGACAGAAGGGCTTTCTGTTCCCTTATTGATTTGTGATTCCACTTTTTTAGTATTACTTTTTCAATTTCAATCTCATCTGTTAGTTGAACTCCAGTCAATAGACTCCCTGTTTCACTCTTCTCCTTCATCAGCTGTTTGATCAGGATGCTATTACTAGGTTCTGATGAATAACTATAAATTCTTTCATATTTTTTTTTAAGGGACTCACATCTGCGTTCATTTAAATGATTTGCGAGCTCACACCTGGAGGCCTTAACAATTAAAACACACTTTTTAACATGGCCACAGGAGATACAGACTATCCATCCCATCTTCTCTTGATTTGGCTATAGTTGTTTGTAGCCAGCCATCTTCACACAAGCTTCTGGTGTGGCCTGTCCTTCCCATCTGACTGTTTGAGTGAGTACATAAGTGCCTGTAATGTGGGGCTAATTAATAATGCCATTTGATATTTGCTTTAGTGAGGCTCAAATTGGGCTAATTTTACATGTCTTTCTGGTGTTTTCTGCTTCTTTCTTATCTGATTTTTGTACTTTTGAAGGATACTCCATTTTTTAATCTCTAAATGGTATCCCATTTTCTTGTACTTGAAGAAGCAAGCTAGTGCATGTATCTGATTTTTTCTGGAAGAATTATTCTATTTGGTTTCTTTCAGTTTTTATCTGTCCTTCTGGTGTTTCCCACTTAAATGTTCATAATTGTAAATGTATATTGGAAATTTTTGTATTTCGTTATTTTCCATTCCTTGTGGAGTTCTGATTCTATTGTCTGAGCTAGGAATAGGTGGACATTTAATATATTTTGTGTTCCCTCAATCAGGTTGCAGATGACGATACACTTTATGGGGTTTGCTTGCATGTGACAGAAATTGTTCAAAGGCCACCTGGTATTCTAGGCATCATGTCACCACTTCAGCAATCATCTGGACAAAGCTGCCGCTTTCTGGTTTCTGCTCCTCGTTGCTACTGTGTTCTAACAAAAGTTCCTTTCTTTGAGTTACACTATGAGATGCTGAACAGGTTAATTTGAATTTTATTTGCTTGTAAGAAATAGTAGTAGCTCAACTATAAAGCAAAATATTTATTGTTTACATCAGAGGTCCAGTACAAATTATTATGTTTACTTGGATGCAGTATCATTGCCCAGGAGCGTCTGAATCGGATAACACAGTTTGTTAGTGAAGTGTCACTGAATGCTAGTCTTTCGGCCTCCAAACAACAAGAGCAAATGAATATTAATGTTGCCTACCCTGATAAGGAGTGTGGTGTTGATTGGATGGCTTCTGCAATACCTGTTGACAATGCAGTTGCCCTTACTGCTGCTGCTGCTGGACTTATATCAGATGATGAGATCCCATCTTCATCACCAAAGACTTGGGAATCACATTCTCCTGAAAGTGGTACTGCTAGTGAGGCTTCAGATTTGAGTCAAGTAAGGGAAGTAGATAGGGATAGTAGGAAGAATTTTCAATATTTTGATGATTGTGCTTCTGAATCATCCGAAGCTCATTCTGATGCTTTGGAAAGAATAGATGGGGGCTATGAAAACGGCCAAGCCTCTCCAGAGATTGGAGCATTTAACTGCTCTAGAAGCAACATATTGGAGCACGGAGGAAGTTTTGATACTTTATTCAGGTAGTAGATTACAATTATTGTATCTCGTCTTTGTTACTGGGTTCTGGATATGACAAATTCAAAAAATTTAATGCTTATTATTTCTTGAATTTTGGTAGTTTAAAATCCTTGCAATTTTCATTTGGATAATGTAATATTTGTAAAATCTTTGTCTTCATCCTCCTTTTCTTTCACTCATTGTCAGCTTTTCATTTTCTGCAACACCTGGTACAATTTCAGTAATACATTGTTATCCTTTGGCAGTCCAGTTAGAAGCATGGCATTCGAGAATGAAGATGATGAACTTTTTGCAAATTGTGGAAAAGATTTTGATGTTGACTTAATAATGGAATGGGCTAGGGTTAGTTTTATTTTCCCTTATCTAACACATTTAGTATTTTATGTTAACCACCAGAGAATCATTTTTCTTTTGGATGTGAACTCTTTGGACAGGAAAACAAAAATTATTTGCTGCAGATAGTTTGTGGTTATCATTCCATGCCTCTTCCCCAAAGAGGAAGTGAAATAGTTTTTCAGCCTCTTGAACACTTACAAGCTATTCAGTATAGACGACCTCCAGTTTCTGACCTTGGCTATTCTATAGAAAATTTAGCTTCATTTGAAGCTGCTGAGGTATTTCTTTCTTTATTGATCCTTCCTTTATGATTCATTGATTCTTGATGAACACATTTGCTGATTACTTCCAGTATTGGTAAAAAGGTCAATGCAAAGTTTGCTGCTGCTGAGGAAGCTGTTGCACTGTCAATCTGGACAACTGCAACTATATGCCGAGTTTTGTCACTTGAAAGTGTAATGTTCTTATCATGCAAAGTTATATTGGATTGAATTTAACAATGTTTAGTGCATTGGTATTTTGTTTTCAGTTGTCTGCTTCCCTGCTTGAAATTTCTTTTTAACTAATGGTTGTTTCTATGATCATTTTTTTTAAAGAATTCTGAGTTATCAAGCATAAGTGCAATGGTAAATTCTTGGTCGCAGGATCAGAGTTTGCTGGAAGGATCCTGAGCCACGGGAGTTCACAATGGGGTGATAGTCTGCCTTATTGGGTTACCCTGCTTCAGGGTTTGGTGCCTTTAGATCCTTCTGAAGATGTAGCCTAAAACAATTGAAATGAAGGAAATGGATACATGTAGCTGACTCCAACTAGTTTGGAGTTAAGGTTTTGTTAAGTTGGGGCTAGGGCTCAATGTGAAGTTTGTTTAGAAAAATCAGAAGAGAGAGAAGAAAAAAAAAAAAAAAAAAAAAGAAAGCTTGAGAAACCATGCTAGCTGTAAAGGCAAAATATTGGTATAACTTGAGATGTTTTATCATTCTTTTTTATTAATTTATTGAGAAGTTTGAGAGGTGCAATCCATATTATAAGCTAGATTTTTTGTTGTATGCTTCCCTTGTACTACAATTACAACCAGCTTTTGCAAATTTATTGGACTTAATTTGAAACTATAACAGCTGAGGAATTCTTGCTGTAAATGAACTGCTTGGAAATTCTTCAACACTATGTTTAGGCAACTGCATTTAATGCTTTGATACATAAATATTCATTTTATAGATGTGATCGTGGTGGAAGTTCCTTGATGAGAATAATTAACCTATTCTTTGCAAACAGGTGAATAAATGTATATTTGGTCAAACATACAATGATTTGGACATGTATGAGCAGTTTACTAACATTATATATGTTTATGCTATAAGTCGGCCTTCATCTATTTAAAAATTCCCATTTCTGTGTATCAAGCATTATTACATCTATGCATCCGGAACTTAAGTAGGGAGCTGTAAGTCTGACCCATGGTTCTTTCAGGTTTTGACACTAGTTACGGGAGTATTGCTAGAAAAACAGGTGGTGGTAGTGTGCCCAAACTTGGTGAGTTAATAATGTTAACAGAAATAAGTAAATAATTATGTTCAGTGACAGTTGAGTTATTTGCTGGTGAGTTTGTTTTATATCAGTTTATTATTTGCAACCTTGGACAATTGTCATTGGCTACAAATGGCTTATCTTGAATTGGTTTTGGCTCTGACTTTAAGTTTGAATAAATGCAGGGTGTTCTATCTTCTATAGTGTTATCTGTTGTACCCATGATTCGTCCATTTCAGTGGCAGAGTTTATTTCTTCCAGTAAGTTAAATAGTGGTTACATACCAAATATTCTGTTCACATCCAGCCTATGAAGTGCCAACATGGATACACATATGGGTGCAGGAAATGGTGTTTTCTAAAAATGTGAGACTCGGATATGGTGGGGGCATATAGCAAATTATATATATATATATATGATAACTGTTATAATGCAAACATATATAAGTAACCTTCAAGCAACAGGGACATAGTGGCTAGGGCTTTACTGCAGAGATAAAAAAACAGGGGGGAGAAAGAATTAGATGGGGAGAGAAAGAAATAGAGCTACCACAATGACTAGGGTTTTCACAATGTTAACAAGTTCTGCATTTTATTCTTTGACCTAATATTTTCCAAGTTATTTTAAAAAGGACCCATTTTTTTTCAAATTTTTCTCCAAATTTTTCAAAATTTTAAATCCTATATCCCTGGTATATCCCTGGCTTAGAAAAAAGAAAAAAATGGGGGACACATTTTCCAGCATGTCCCATATTTGTTCGGGCATGTCCGATATGCATATATCAACTCCCAGGAAGTGTCGGTGCTTCATAGGATCCACCAAAGAACAGTATGGATTTAGTTATAGATTTTATGTTAGCGATCTCATGTATTAAATCATTTCTGCTTGAAGTAGTCAATTTTACATGATTGACTGAGAATTGTTTAGGTGCAACAACAATTATGCAATCCTTACTGACTCTGAAATATAGGACAGGGGGAAAAATTCGTTTGTTGCTTCTAAAACGCTAATATAATCACTTCTGCATTGGCATTTCATCATTGACAAGCATATTGGTGCAGCTTTTCTAATGTATGGTCCAGCTTTTCGGGCACATTTTGAGATTCTACGATAGCAAAGACTAGATATGAGTGCATTTCTAGCTGAAAAACATTGTAACAACCAACAACAAACTATATTTTCTCATATGGGAGCAATAATAAGTTGTTTCTTCATTTCTTTAATTTTCCTACTATTTCCTGTGCTCCACTCTGTTAAACCTGAAAATCTGAAGGGCTTTTATCATCTGCATGGCTCTGTATGGCATTTGGCTTTTTCTCAAAAAAAAAAAAAAAATCTTACAAATAATTCCACTGATTATTTTTATGTGTTCTGCTTTGTTGAACAACATACCAGTCAATTCTCAAAAAAAGGACTTCCTAAAATTCTATTCAAAGTATCCATAAGAAAATGGATGCTCTTTTCAGAATGTCAAGGGTTTGTTTATTGGTTTTGGTCAAGACGGATGTTGGACTGTTACTTGTGTGTGAATGACTGGATGTGGTTGAGAAAATTTGAAATCTATATCTGTTGTTAATGCCATGATTAGGTATTTCTAAAATTTGCATTATTTTTATTAAGCTAAACTCTCTGTTTTCTGTCACAGATATTGCCTGGGAGGATGCTTGATTTTCTTGATGCTCCAGTTCCCTTGATTGTGAGTTCCACTATTTGTCCTTTTGTTATCTCACATGTAATTATGGTAGTTCTTTGTGGATTATTTTCTTGTATTTGCATCATGCTTCACTATTTGATTTATTTCCACAAACTAGGACACATTAGTCTGATTTTTCTGTGATCATAGGATTGAAATTGAAGGGAAATAGAGTTAGAGTTAACCTTAGACAAACTACCTTAAGATTGAACTCTTGCATCAGATGGTGATTGAGCATTCTAATGTTGGCCAAACTTCAGTCTGGCATCACTTAGATGCATCTGAGGGACTTCCTCTCCGTATTTAGAAGAATGATGCATCAATAAGAATGTTATATAGATGTCATATTTTAGAGAACTGAAATTATGGATAAAGATGAAAAAGCCGGGTGATTGGGAAATAAGTTGGTGAATCATAAAGGTGAATCTCAAGGTTATACTCTCTTGGCCTAAAGATGTGATTGAATTGGATACTTTTACTTAAATTTTTGTATACATTTTTTATGCTATTAAAAAGAGAAATTGGATTAGCCTTGCAGCAACTTTTATTTCAGGTTCATTCCTAGTTACACTTCCACCCAAATTGGTTTCCTGTAGAAAATTTGGCGATAGTCATAAACCTCAGCATGATCAAAGAATGGAGATCATAATTGTCTTGGTTGAAGGAATTTATCATGATTCAAGGATGACCATTTAGAGTGTATGTAAGAAATGGAAAATATCTTTCATTGGGCTAGTAGCCCAATGATCGAGTGCCTGTCTCAGTATAATGGTTCACAGGTTCAATCTGTGGCAGCCTTCTTCCCCTATAAGAATTTCCAATGAGCCAAAACAAAAATGGAGAATATATAACGCATGGAAGATCTTTTAGGACCTCAAGATTTTAAGCTCAAACATTGTCCTGCAGAAGGACCTGAATGGGAATGTAAATCTAACCATTAGGGAGGCAGGACATTTGTGGAAGATGTTTTTGCAAGGGATCACCTATTAAGCAATATGCAAGGATATGTTCTCAACAATTCTTCCATAAGCATCATTATTTTAGTTTTCTATATTTCCCCAAAAAAAAAAAAAAATCTGCTTTGTCTTTTAATCTCTTTCTTTTTGACATTTGAAACAGGTTATGGTTGCAAGTTTTATTTGCACAGCTGTTATCAATTATCAAGTGTCAATAATTAGTTTGACTTTTCTGATGGAAAAATTGTTTCAATTATTAATCATGTGCACTATTGAATCTTAAACTTTAATTATTTTGATCAGTTAGTTAATTCAGGAACTGGAGGTTAACTATTTGAAGTACTATCCAGTAAACTTATATGGATACAATCTGGTTTTAGTTCATTTTTTGACAGAATATAGAAGATCTTGAAATAAAGTCTCCATTGTCAAAGAGTTTTAGGAAAAGAAATACACCTCGGCAGAAATTGCATGGAAAATTTGCAAATTAAGACTTGTTTCATATGTTGCTGGATAAATTTCACTGTTTTCCTATAACCTGATCTATTTTGCAGGTTGGCATACAACAAAAGCCAGCAGACTTGAAGCTGAAAACATCTAATCTTGTCCATGTTAATCTTCTCAAGGATCAGGTTTTTAGGCTTTTGGATTTATTTTTTCTTACACTACAATTTATAGTAAATGCTTATTGTTGTTGATGTTTAAACCCTTATA
Organism: Omphalea diandra; assembly: GCA_949677035.1. Taxonomy (NCBI): domain Eukaryota; kingdom Viridiplantae; phylum Streptophyta; class Magnoliopsida; order Malpighiales; family Euphorbiaceae; genus Omphalea; species Omphalea diandra. The sequence continues at coordinate 19,492 of CATIWR010010825.1, forward strand.
CAAACTTTCATTTTTTCTTTCCCTTATAATCCTTTACTTGGATTTTGAAATAGAAAGTCAAAGAGATGAGCTCTTTTGCTGCTTTGGGTGTGAGAGTGATTTAAATGAATATTATCATGCCATAATAAAGCACCATTATATCTTAGTAGAATTTGAAATTTGTGCTGGCCCAGCCATGGTTCAAGTGTTTTTTTTTTTTAAATATCCTAAGAACTGATGAGTGCATGAATTTTTCCAAATGAAGAATTTTATTGTTCTTCCTGCTGTCTATTTCTTTCACTTACTTTTTTTTTTAAAAAAATAATTTCCAGGTGAAAATGTGCCACTTGCCATGTCTTCCGCGGTACAAAGAACTTGTTTCTGAACTTGCACCCTTTCATGCTAGACTATCATTTCAGAGTTCGATTGTGAAAAAGCATCCCGTATATAGGTGTAACGAAGCACAGGTGGTACTTGTAACTGTAAAGTGAAACTTTTCTGCTTGCTTTGATATTTGCCGGAACACTTGAAACTTTATCTTCTTTACAGCCTAATACCATGTATGAGTACCTTTAATCAAAATCTATTTAGCATCTCAACCAATCAATTTGATATTGTGAAGTGCAAATTAAGGCTATGTAGTGACACACGACTTTAGAAGCTTTACACTTACAGTTTATTTTTACGTCTGTAGTCTAGTAAACTGTAAGCTTTACACTTAGGTAATGTTTGGTAAGATGTAATGGGATGTAATCAAATATAAACTCAATGAACTATTAAACTAAAATTTCTTTTGATTACATTACATTATATTACATCCTACCAAACATTATCTTACAATTTATTTTTACTCCTGTAGTCTTTTAGTTTCTATTTACTCTCTTTGTCCTCAATAAATAAATCTTGTTATTAATTAATAAGAGGATAAAAGTGATTTTACTATTTTAGCATGATGAGGGGTCATTTTACATTTACACATCGTTTAGGGCAACTTCATAAACTGGACTAGACTTGCCATATATTTTCCTCTTCTAGGTGATGCTATTACTAGCTTCATTTTATGAGTAATATCATCCTTGTTTTTATTCCCACTTTAATTCTTATGCTTAAGCGAGTACAGAAGGCTGGAAAAGGGCCAAGATTTTTGAACCTCAGCCTGCCCCATTATGCAGGCCTATATATATATATATATATATTCATATATTCGAAACCATTTGCATTCAAGAAAATACATAAAGAATAACGTTTTATTCCCTGATCAATACTTTCAGATATTATTGGCAGTTGGGCGCCATGAGGCATGAACAGCTCTATACTTGCTGATATTATTAGCACTGTGAACAGCTCTATACTTGCTGATATTATTGGCACTACTCTTCTCATCCTATTTTCTTATTTACTGATTCTCAGGCTGAGGCAGCAACCCAATTTTTGACCATTATGAGGCGCTACTTGGAGTCTATTTGTTCAGATTTGAGGTCCCATATGATAACTAATGTACAATCAAACAATGACAGGGTTAGAAAAAGTGAAGAAGTGATTATTTGTTTTCATCCTATTAAAAAGAAAATTATTCCTAGCTTTGCATAATATGGATTTTTTGGTTTTCTTTTCAGGTATGTTTACTTCTTAAAGACAGCTTTATTGATTCCTTTCCGACTAGGGACCGGCCATTTATAAAGGTAATCCAATTTCCGTTTTCCTTGAATGTTTCTCACCAACTTATTTGATGCAAGCCAAGTATCAATTCCTCTTAGAATCCACCTGCACTCACAATCTTCATATTTGGCTTCTTGATGATGTTGCCACTGGGCTGATACCTGCCACTAACTAAATAGACCATTTAGCTGATGCACATTTTCCTCAATCATGGTTCAATAGGTTAGCCATTTGGCTGTTAAGTGCTTATGCATTAATTTATGGCTTTTGCAGTTTTTTGTAGACACACAACTATTTGCTGTTTTATCTGACCACTGTTTGTCAAGCTTCGAGAATGGGAGCCCCTAACTTCATTCTTTGACAAATCTAATGTGTCAAATCAAAATTGCAAACTGCAAACTAAGCCTTCTAAGTAATGCAGTAAAAGAATAAGGGGTTCTGATACTGTGTTTCCTTGACCATGCTGTGAATTACATTGATCTTTTTGCATTTTGAGCCATTAATTGCCATGCCAACATGCAGCTGAAGGCTAGTAGAAGAAACTTTGCAACATAGAAATTTAGAAATAATTGCAGATGGCTAACACCAAATTTTATGATATGCCTGTTGTATTGCCCAAAAAAAAGAAAGAAAGAAAGAAATAGAAGCAATCATGATCCCAATCTTTTATGGGGATGTGGTCTTGGGGTTATCAAAGGCTTCTCTCACTTCAAGCCCTTGTAAATGTCAATAGCATAATAAAACATTTTCCAAAGGGACTTTTTATTTCCCTGTTATTTGTGTATTAGGTTTCGACTTTGATGATTTTGGATTGTATATACAATTTTTGTGGTAGGATTTTCTTTTCATCTTCTGTGGATTGTGTTGTACCATTTCTGAACTCATCCTCAGAAACTTTGCCATTGATTTGCAACAGCTGGAAGGTTTATCACTAGTAAGAATTAAACACACAAATCATCCAACTACTACAGTTTTCATTCTCCTTTCTATTCACTGCACCCTTCCTCAGCACTACAGAAATTTGTAGGGAACTCTCTCTCGTAGCTTCTACTCAGTATAAATTTTAGCTGTTTGTTCTATACCCAAGATTCAATGAGTTTCAGAAGGATCTTGAGGCAGATAAAACTTGTTCTTATCATATCGTATAATTTTTTAATCTCCTTTTTCTTGAAGAAAATACGTTTTCATTATTGTTGGAAAGTCAAACAAGTGTATATCGTTAGGTGAGATTCTGCATCCCAGAATTAAGCAAAGCAAGTTGAGAATCTCTTATTTTATGAAATTTGATGTTGAAACCTATAACTTACTGTAATAGAATTGATTTTAGATATAGTCAAGGTAATAATGTAGGAGTAAATTATTTCTTCTTATTTTGTTATTATCTGTACTAAAGAAAAATACAATAAAAGTGAAGAGGTTAACTATCTTTTCTGCAAATATCTCTTTAATTCAATATACTATCTTTGAGAATCTTATTTCATTGGCCTAATTTGTTCTTTGGCCTTCATCACCAAACTTCTTGGATGATCTTCATTGTTACTTTCTGTTTGAAGAAGAACATAAAATGGGATCAAATCTATCTATATGAGAGTCATCATGTCTAATTCAACTGAAATCGCCATATCTACTCAAGCAGAATGAGTAGTACCTTTTGCAGGGCCTGAGCAATTAGTCCTCATATAGATTGAATGGGAAAAATTATATTAAGTGGTCTCAATTGGTTCATATATATCTTTTAATGTCCTGTTATGGAACTCCATGACTTCAGAAATCAGTGACTCGTGCAGTTGCTAAAGACATTTGGGACGCAATTCTACAGATTTACTATCATTGTATCAAGACAAAGTGTATTAAGTGTACTGTAATTTTAAAAATTTTTATTAAAATTACATGTGTTAGAAAAAGTGTTTAGAAATTATGCCTATGTCTATGACTAGTGGCGGAACTAAAAACTATTTTTAGGGGACATGATTTGATTTGAAATTGTTGGTAACCAACAATGACGAGATAGAAGAAGGAGGAGGAGGATGAGATGGGCGGAGGAGGTTAGAGGGGAAATATGTTTTGGGGGGAGGGAGGGAGTAATTAAAGTTAATTTAAGTATATTTTCCTCTATTTTTATATATATAATTATGAATTTAAGTGATTTAATGATGATTATATATATTTTAATGTGTTTAAGAAAATTATTTAATGTATAAGTTAGTATTTTAAAGAGAAATTATTTTATAGCAATGAGATTATTATTTTAATTAAACTTATATTATTTATTAATAATTATATTTAAAGAGTTATATATAATGAATATTTTATATTTAAGCAATTAAATTTGAATGAGCATATGATGATATTTAATACTTTTAAAATGAGTTTATTTAAAGAAAATATATTTAATAATTTAAATAATTAAAGATGTGAAATTTTAATTGAGATTTAAAGAATTTATAGGAATTAATTTAAGTTAATTTGAGTATATCATTTAAGTAATTTTAATAAATTATGTTAAGTAAATGTTTAAAGAATTTAATTAAATATGCTAAGAACATTAAGTTATTTTTTATTAAATTGATTGAATTTAATGTATTTCATTATGGACTAATTAAATTATTTATCTGAAAAGATTTTACTAATTTTTAAGAAATTAAATTAATTTATGAGAAATATTTTAAACCATGAGAAGTAATTAATTATGAATAATTTATTATTTGATTTAAGTAAATTTAATGTCAATTTATGTAAATGAAGATATTATATTTTATGTGTACGCAAATTAATTCAATTTAAGTTAATTTATGTATTTTATGAAAATTAATTTAATTATGGATGAAGCATTTAATTTTAAAAAATCAAATATTTTCTGGAGCATAGATTTTAATTATGAGAATTTTTATTATTATTATATTATTATTATTAACTTTATTATTGTTTTAAAAAAAGAAGAAATGAAACAAACGAAAAAAAGGAAAAAGGAAAAGAATAAAAAAATAAATTACAAAAAATAAAGAATGTCGATCTGCATGTTTTGGCTTGCTCAACAACAGGTACGACGCATAATTTTAAAAAAGTACAAGTTTTGGCGTAAGCCAAGCCAAACGACAGTGTTTCTGGCTTAAGCCAAAACACAAAAGAAAAAGGTGTAGGGGGAGAGGGCCTAATGGTGTACAAGGGCTGAGTTTTTAACTTTTGTTTTTTTATGGGTGGGGACGGGCTTAATTTGCCAATTATCTTGTTTTTTTAATCTTTTATTACTTACTCAAAGCGATATCATTGTATCTTTTGCCATTTTTGAGAGATTTTTTTCCATATCATTGGAAATTCCTTGTAAGCCTAAACACCATTTCTATCCCTACCACAATATCTAAAGCACTATGCAAAGAAAATTGAAAATGAGTCATAAAATTATAGATGGAAGCTTTAGGAAAGGATAAAACTTAGGATATTGCCTACAAGAATGAAAGCTATGGGTTATAAATGGATATTTATTATGAAATATAAGGCTGATGGGTTTTTGGAGAGAGAAAAGTCCAGGTTGATGGCTAAAGGGTAGGGGTGAGCAAAACCGAACCGAAACCGAAAAACTGAACCGAACCGAGTGAATTTGGTCTATTTGGTTCGGTTTTAAAGTAAATTCGGTTCAGTTCGGTTTAAAAAAATAAAAAAATTCGGTTTTCGGTTCGGTTCGGTTTAAAATTGAGAAAACCAAATAGATCGAATAAATCAAATTTGTGAGATTTTTTTTAATTTTTTTTTAATTTGAGTTTAAAAAACTAAAAATAAATTATTTTATATAAGATAAAAAAAGCCCAACAACCCATTAAGCCCAAAACCGAAAACCGAACCAAACCAAACCGATTTTTTTCGGTTCGGTTTACTTCGGTTTATCTTAATTTTCGGTTCGGTTCGATTTGAATTTAAACTAAATTCGGTCTATTCGGTTTTCATAAATTTGGTTCGGTTTGAACCGAACAGACCGAATGCTCAGCCCTACTAAAGGGTACACTCAAGCATATAGTATGGATCACCAGGAGACTTTTTATCCATATGCCAAGATGAATGCATTTAGAGTTTTTATTATCTTTGAATACAAACTATGATTGGAATTTACAACGATTTGATGTAAAAATATTTTTTGACATGGAGATA
>CATIWR010010849.1:0-18490 GCA_949677035.1 Omphalea diandra
AAATTCAATTAAGACAATATATTCATCCAATGCTCTTTTAAACTCTATCACACAAGCTCGAAGCATGTCTTCAAATGTCAAAATTGTTCTTTCTTCAAAGTCCTCGGTAACCCATATATAAAGTCCATGATTATTCTTTCCCATTTTCATACTAGAATCGTCAATGGTTTCAATTTTCCAGCTGGTGCTTGATGTTTTATTTTGATATGCTAACAAGTCAAACATGTTGAAACATAGGTTGTCACATCTTTGTTCATTTTAGGCCACCACAAATGAGATCACATGGTATTATACATTTTTGTCATTACTGGATGCTTGACATATGAAGCATTATGTGTTTCTTCAACATAAGGCACACAAATACTAGAATCCAATATCAAGGAATCATTTCGAATATCAAAATCACCATGTCTCCCCTATTTTACCATTTCAATCATCCCATATAACTTTGGATCCTTGTCATGTGCTTCTTTAATTCGATCAAACAACACTGGTCTCACTTGAAAAGTATCAATCAATACCCCATTCTTTTGTAGGTTTAGTTTCATATTCATAGCTTGTAATTAAACTAAATACGACAATAGGAATACCTGTAAATAGGCTACATCACTTCTTGATTTCCTGCTCAAAGCATCCATAACCATATTTGCCTTCCCTGGGTGATACTCAATGGTACAATCATAATCCTTTAATAGTTCTAACCACTGCCTCTGTCTTGTGTTTAATTCTTTTTACCTCATCAAATACTTTAAGTTCTTATGATCTGTAAACATCTAAAAAGTTTATCCATACAAGTAATGTCTTCATATTTTTAAAGCAAACACAACAACAGTAAGTTCTAGGTCATGTACTACGTAAGATAACTCATAAGGTTTCAATTGTCTAGATGCATATGTAATTACCTTACCATGCTTCATTGAAACACATCCCAAACCTTGATGAGAGGCATCACTATATATTACAAATCCTCTATTACCAGTAGGAATGGTTAATACTGGAAGAACTTATCTTTTTATTGGCTTCAAATGAGGATTTAATTTGTCTGCCTCTTTGACATGTTTTACAAACTCCTTCCTCTGCAAACTTGATTTTAGGTAGACCTTCAACTAAGCTTCTTATCTTTAACTTATTGAGGTGTTCCATATTAGCATGTCCTAATCTTTTATGCTAGATTTTACCTTCACCCACTATGTAGACTAAACACTTTACATTAAGGTTAGCAAGAGAACTTAAATCAATCACATAAGTATTATGAACTTTTTAGTAATGAATAAAATTTTGTTATCATTCATCCTTGACACATAACAAGCTTATGGGTCAAACATAACTCTAAGACCTTTGTTACACAACTAACTTACACTTAGCAAGTTGTGTCTGAGTCTATCAATAAGTAGTAGTTTATCAAGGATAGGTGAATCATCATCCTTACCAAACTTACCTATACCAATAATTTTGGTTTTGCTATTACCTCTAATAGATACATTTCCAAGACCTTTAAACTTTTGTAATTATGTGAAGAACTTCCTTTCTCCTATCATGTGCTTTGAGCATCCACTATCTTGATACCACTCTTATTCTCCAACTTAGGATTTTAATCTCATTTTTAAATAACAAAGATTATATCTTAGGCACCCAAACCTTTTTGTCAACTCTTTATCATGCCTTCTAGATTGGCAATGATAGGCAATGTGGCCATATATGCCATAATAGAAATAATCACCATCAAAGTGAGTTAATATCCTACCTCTAGGTAGTACATGCATATAGTGTCTCTTAGACTTATAGCTTCTTAGAGTAATATGTCTAGGAGTATTTCTCATATGAGGAATTCTCTTATGTGTGTGTGCTTATAGCTACAATTATGCCAATTTTTGTGTCTTTGCATAACTTGCCTCTTAGGCTTGTAAGACTAATACATATAGGTATAATTTGATCTATGGGGAATATTTCTCAATTGTGTATGATTGTGTTGAGACTTCCCTCTTGAGCCATTATTAGTGTCATTTCACTTTTTAGAAAATTTTTACTTTATAACATAGTTAGAAACATTATTTTATTTAGCCTTAATAAAGATAGTTTCAGAAAAGGCGAGAGCCATTGAAATAGTGGCATTATAACCTAATCCATATTTGATAGATAAACTCATTTAAGCCTAAAAAATGGAATCTAACTTCTCCTTTCCTTTACTAAACTTGTTGAGATTTTCCTTTAGTTTAAGGTTCTCAGCTGTGAGAGACTCTACTCTTTAGCTAGAGTTCCTTCACTCTTAGCACTTTCTTTTAAGGATTTTTTTTTTAAGAGAATCGGTATTAGACTTGAGAGTCTCAAAGCTTATAATGAGCTTGGTGATTATAAAGTACAACTTATCTATAGAGTATGAGTCAAAAGTATTGGAATGAGATGGCAAATGTGAAAACCCGATAGGGGGTGAATTGAGTTGGAAATAAAAGCACAAACACATAAATGCAATAGTAACAAACACAACTCAAACACAAAGTTTTTATAGTGGTTTGACAACGTGCCTACTCCACTCAATAAACTTTCACTTAGGCCTTTATATTTATTTTTCAAGGCTTAAGAAAAACCTTCCCTTTTACTAGCTCAATGACAACCTTCACACTCACTCTCTTTTTTAAGGAATAGGACAGCCAACCCAACCCTTTGATGTTTTTTTAGGTATAATACCAACCTTTATAACCACTACAAAGGATAGATCTAGGTACAATACCAACCTTTACAACCACTATCAAATGCCTCTCAATTAGGTAGTAAATACACTTTTAGTGCCCAAGAAAACCTACTCTCAAAAGAGTAACAAAGTAATCTCACTCTACCCAAAAATACAAGCAACACCCAAAAGGTTTGCATAAATAGTTACAAAGATGTTCTCTAGTTGTTTACAAATGTTCTCTAAATTTTCTAACTTTTTTTTCTGGTCATCAAAAATGTTCCTTATATAGCCAAACTCCAAAACTAGCCGTTGGAACAATTGATGTTCAGTCTGATAACTTTTTTGCAATACTAGCTGTTAGAGGAGACAACATTAGTTGTTCTTCGTTAATCACCATTGAACTTTTAATGTTTACTTCCAATGCCCTTTCTCCATAATTCAATGTCTACTATCTTTGACTACAATGCCTGTGGGAGTAGGAACAATGCCTATTATTCATTTATAAAAAGCTTGAACTTGGTCCTCTATTTTTCAAACTTTGAACAGTTGTTTTTCACTCCTATTGAGCAATTTGCAAAGCCCATTGGAAACTCCTTCAGTGCCTGTTGAGAAGGGCTAATGCCCATTTTGTGTTCTAGACGCTTTAGCGCAATCTTGGACATGACACTTCTCCAATGCCTATTGCAAATATGCAATGCCTGATCCAAATCCAAATCAATGCTCATTATGAAACTTTAATGCCCATGGTGAGGTACAACATAGCTTAACTTAGCGCACTTCTCCAATATGCATTGCAAAGGGACAATGCTCATTATGGGGTCTAAAAGGCTTTGGCTATTTGTAGCATTTATTCAACATCCGATGCATGTTGAATGGTCCAACACCTATTATGAGGTCCAAAAGACTTTAGGCATCTACAACACATCTTTAATGCGTATTACATGATTACCAATGCCTATTAGAGTGTTCAACATTTATGGCTACTCTAAACTATAACACTTATACAAATACACTAAAATACAAATATTAAAACTTCTCTTAGTTTCGTTATAGTTTTATTATCATTTAAAACACATCATTTAAAGTAAAGGAGTGAGTCCAATGCATTGGGGCTATATGTTTTCCAAACATTCTTCCCCTAGCATTCCAAACAAAAAGGATTTGCCTCTTTGTCAGCATTACCATCATTGTTACTACTGCATGTGTGTTCACTTGAGGATTCATTTGACTACTTCTTAGTTGTCATGAGACAGAGGTTAGCTAACTCCTTTCTTGTTTCATCTTCATCACTAATGTCATCACATATGGTTATGTACACTTCCTTTCCTTTTATGGAGGTGTACTTTCTCAAAGGGAGCTTGCTTTTCTTGATCTTAAAATAGTTTGATTTTATATGACCTTTCTCATTGCATCCAAAGTAGGTGAGTTAACTCTTGGTGCCTTTCTTCTTGTAATTCCTTACCTTTCTATCCTTTTTGTTTGAAAGAAACTTCTTTACTTTGTTGGTGATGAAGGTAAGATGCTCATCTTCACTACTATCTTTATCATCACTAGAAGAGGAAGAAATTCATAAGTAAAAAGTAAAAGGAGTTTTAGAATGTCAAGTCTTTCTTTTTCATCCTTGTGTTTTCAGTAGGCTTCTCAAGAGTGATCTCATGAACCAATGGCTTTCCCATAAGCTCATCAAGTGATAGGACTTCTAGTTTGTTAACTTCCTCTATAGCTATCTTCTCAGCTTCCTACTTATCTTTAGGAAGTGTTCCCATAATTTCTGCTACGATGCCCTAATTTGTATATGATTTCCTCATGGTCCTAAGAGTCCCCACAATATCTATAAATCTATTATACATCTTAGTATTAGTTTCACCAGGTTGGTATACAAATGTTTCATATATGTATGTGTGCATTTGTATTTTTTTCTTCTTTACTTTACTGGTTCCTTCATGTTGTGTTTACAATGTGTCCCATATTTCTTTAGCTAATGTACACATTTATAACTTAGCATACTGATATTTATGGATTACACAAAAGAGAGCATGCATTGCTCTTCTGTTCTTTATGTTTGCCTTTTTTCTTTAGTAGTCCACTCACTTTTTGGCTTAGGTATAGGAACGTCTCCAACTATCTTTGTTGCACTTCTCTTCCTTCCTCAATAATGTCATATAGATTAGTGGTTTCACTATCAACGAAGATCTCTACACAATTCTTCCAGTAACTATATTCATCCTGGTTAAGGAATGGAGGCTTATGGATGGATTATGATTTTGCATGACTTTCCATGATCTTTTCTTTATGCACTTAAGCTTTAATGAAAAGACATGCTTAGTTACCAATTATTGTCCCTTTGTGCCTTATAAGAGGGGTTGAATAGGGCAATGACAAGTAAAAAAAATTAAAACCAAATATGGAAAAACCAAATGTGGAAATGGATGAAGAGTTTTATAGAGGTTCAACACAACTTGCCTACATCATCTCTGCTAATATTTCCACTAGAGCCATCACTATCTTGATAGCTTAAGGTGCTGTCAACAATCTTTACACAAGTATGTTTTTGGGCACTTACAAAGACTTTACAGGTGATAGATTTTCAAGTTCTTTTAACCTCTAATAAGTAGATCACAATACTATTAACCTTAACCCAAAGTAGTTTCTAGGTACTACCTTAAACCATTCATAAGATCCGATTTTGAAAGCTTCCTAACCTAAGGTTTCTTTAAACTAAATACAATGCTTTAAGAAGGAGGAAGCTTTTTCAGTAAATCAATAAAAACACTTTAAGTATTCTAACAATGTATGCTTGATGTGGTTGAGATTGTGAAGACAATTTTTGGAAATTTTATTCTTTAAACTCTATTTTGAAGATAACTTTGCAAGCTTTGAATAATGAATTTTTCTTGATAGCTAAATCACTCTTTGTTAACCTTTTTTATTGAGAAAAGCTTTCACAATAGAATACTTGCTTAATGGAATAGTTTTCTATGTATTTATGTTAAGAGCGAATCCTTTTATAACATAAATAAAAGAAAAAGAAATGTCACTTCACATTATAGTTTTGGGCTTATAACACTCATTGAGTAATCTCCACACTCATTGCTAAGGCATCAACTATCATTAATTTTATGCAAATGGTGGTTGTCAAACAAAATGCACCTTCAATGGTCATTGGCTTTAATGAAATGCTTATTAGGACTAGTTGTTAGAGAGAACTTGACTTAAGGCTCCTCCGTTGACTTTTATATTGTCTTATTTCACTTTTTCTTCAATGAGTGTTGGATAAAAATAATGGTCATTACTTTTAAACCTCAATTCTCATTGGAGGAAGATCAATGTATGTTATTAATTTCTAGAAATTATGAACTTGTTTAGAAAGTCTATATAAATCCTTCATTGCATATTGGATGGTCTGTAATGCCCATTGGCAACACATTCAATGTTGAGATATGAGAGTCCCTCATTAAAGGGTATAGAGCATATAGCTTAAATTAGAATAATTTTTGTAATGTATATTGGTGACTTTCCAATGCCTATTGGATGTACTCGATGCTTGTTGAAATATTGAGTGTACCTCATTGGGGTTCCAAAGCTGGGGTTCCAAAGCTTTTGGCATAAACTAGAGAGCATTTTTAATGCCTGTTGTGAAGGCCAATGCCCATTTTGAGTTTTAGAGAGTTTTGTTAAACCTAAGGCATTTTGTCCAACAATTGTTACAAAAGTGCAATGCCTGTTAAGAAACAAGATCAACACCCACTACGAGGATCAATATGCATAGCTATGTGTAATTAGTTGTCCAACACTTATTGGGATATGGGTGATGCCTGTTGAGAGGTCCAAAAAGCTATGCTCAAGCTAGAATGTTTCTCCAACACCTATTGTGACATCTCAATGCCCGTGTACATTGGATGAAGATAGCACTTATAAGTTTCTTAAGTTGAGTTTGCCTTGATCTTCACTCTCTAGTACTTTAAGTTTTCAAACATACTTCCTTCTCTAATCATTATAGTTCAAGGAGTTGATATACCTACAAGTTTGAACATAAATAACTTGTATAAGGATTAGCTCTTTGATTTGTTTATAGTCGCCAAAACAAGACTTAAAACTTCGAAGTTCAACATTTGTTGCTTCTTTAGCCTACCTTCCTCTTAATGATGGCATTTTTTGTTTTGGTTCCTCTTTGTCTTCTTCTTCCTTAATTGATGTTTCCTCAATCTCCATTCCCTTTCTAGTTGTTACGTTTCTCTTCTCCATTGCTATAATCTGTAACATCCCTATCCCTATTCATTGGCATTATCACATGAATATATTCATTACACAAATGATATGAAATCACATATGAGCATATGCACTATATCAAATGATATGAAATCTCACATGAACATATGCACAGGATAAATAATTATTTAGACTCGTGAATTGTAAAAACACGACAATGACAATGACACTGTTGCATTTGGGATACTTGAACATATATGCAGTGTTTGCATAGTTATATGACAAATTATTTCATGTTGTATGCTTATTATAGCATCATAAATAATGGTGTTTAAGGGCTCATCTAAAGGTATAATGAGCATCTAGAAATTAGAGGATGGACGAAGGTGATGAAGGAATGAAGAAAAGGGACTGAAAGCAAAACTGTTTAATTTTCAACCAATAGGATCAAGCCATCAATCTTTTGTCCTATTAGAGTAAGAATACAAATTATAATTATCTGCCATTATGGGCTGGTAAAAGAGGAGATAGGGTCGAAATACACCAGATGAAAGACACCAGATGAAAGAGAGAGAGAGAGAGCTAAGGAAGAAAGAAAGAAAGGAAGAAAGGAAGAAGAAGAAGAAGAAGGAGAGGAAGAAGTGTGGGCTGCTTAAGGTTTTCCAATTCTGGGACAATAGGTAAGTAATTTATCCTATTCTCAACTGAAATTAACCTCTCGTGACATGTTAATCATGCACGGTTAGTGAGACTTATGGAGTAATTGAGGTAGAGCTCTTGGATGGAAGTTGTAATCCAAGAGAACAAGAGCTTATTCTGTTGATTTTGCTGTTAGAGAATAATTTTTCACCCGCGATTTCATAACCCTAGAAGAGGAATTGGGGAAAGTGAAAACATGAAAGTTGTAGCCTTATGTCTCATATAAATGCATATGAAACAGTTTTACTTGATTCTGTGTGTGTGAAGAGATATGACCCTTCATCAGGATTGGTTCAAAAATGAACCGAGATGATCTCAGTCTACTGTTTTGTTTTATTTTGATGACTTTATGTTCTGATTTTGACAAAGTGTAAAACATGAAATTTGTAGGATTATGTCCTTTCTAAACACCTGTAAACCAGTTTTGATTAACTATGTGGTAAGAGATATGGCTCATTGATTGGGACTGACTCTGTACTCGGATGACATACCACCTTTCTTTTAATTCGGTTTTCCAAGAATTTGATGACAATAGACTCAGAATTTGATGATGATCTAAACTTGAAAGTTGTATATTTATGTCTGATCTACATATCTGTGGAATATTGTTGCCAAATCTAGTATGGTTACTGAGATATTGTCCCTTTATCATGACTAGTTGTCAACATGTTATGAACCTACTTGTCTCGAGATTGGTCCTTTGTTTTGGTGACCTTATAGATTGAACTTGATAATTAGTAAAACACGAAAAATGTTCATCTATATGTTTTGTAACTAATGGTAGAATATTATTTCAATTGAACTGGTATATTTTGAGATATGCCCAAAAATGTAAGACCTACTCAGACTGAGATGACATTGCAATAGGGCAGAACATAAACATTCACCACATTTTATGTGTATCTGATATTAGCCTAAAATTTGAATATGTTGTCCCATTATATGTATAGTTTGTTTGAAAAGAAAGAATCAAGCCATTTGGATAAGTATATCAGGAGTTATTGCTGTCAATGTGTAACAAGCTCAAGCTGCCATATAAGGAAAATATGTATAAACACTAGGTACACTTGCATGAATCATGCCATAACTGCATACCAAGTATTCATAATCGTTTTGATATACTTATACCCATGTATGTATCAAATGTTAGGATCTTAATACTTTGAAGAAGCCATACCATAAAGGTTGGTCACATCAAAAGGTGAGTAGAAACAATAATTGGATTCAATGGGTATATGTGATAATTGTATGATGTGATTATACTTTATTACATATATATATGATTGAATTGTTACATGGTACATGGAAATAATATGATTATGTTTTATTACATGTATATATGATTGAATTGTTACATGTTACATAGGAATACAGGCCAAGTGAGAATTAAATGCTCTTAACAATTACTTGGCATATCATTTGTGAATAAGCACTTGCATATGGAACTAAAAGGGCGTTGTGGCCGACTTGTCAAACACTTGCAAATTACAGGAAAATGGACCAATAGGTCCCAAATCATATGTTACATGAATCACATGAATATCCCGGGAGCAATGTTTGCCTTGCCGGTCACGACAAAAACAAAGTTATTGCATTTGCACTTGCATAGTTAATTGTTATACTTGCAATGTATCTTAATGATATTTGATTATGGCAAAAAAAATTTTCAGATACTGAAGAATAGGAATTGGACACTTTCGTGCTTTCAGTTTTACATTGAATCATATGGACCACAAGTCATCGGTTGAATCCAAACTCTCTCTCTCCTTGTGTCATATACATATATGTACATCAAGTTAATGTTTGATTGTGTGTAGGATGGATAAAACCTTTATGCATATGTATTTTGAGCATGAATGATATGAGTTATGTAAATGAATATGGTTGTTACAATTAGAATCTTTCTTATGACTCCTCTTTTTGATCGATCAATGGAATTGAAAGGATGAGGGGACATAAATTAGTAATAACCCCTAATCATGGAACATGAATTGGATCAAATAGGAATCCTTGAGGCCTCATATAAATGAAAGCCCATTTTTCAAGATTGTGGTTAATAGGAAACTAAGGTGGGATAATACATTGGTATTATCGCTATTTGGAATGTGGAGTCATCGCTCGACTTTGGTTGGGATAAGAAATGGACAAAGACAAATTTTAAACCTACCTAAGTCATTTCGAAGGCCTAATCCACCTTCACCCATCAGAGATTGAATTTGAAAATCAAGTACGACTTTGGGAAGAGTTTTGGCACCCCCGCATCATCCAGATTTAATGATATGGCCTTTGGGTATTTATAGTTCACATTTACCATTTTAGCCTTGTTATTAGTTGATCTAGTTGTCATTCCTAAGCTTGCTTCTAGCGCATCTCAATAAAACACATCATCATCAAAATATTACACACATTCACCATAGGGATAGGGGTACATCCATCTTCAAATAGGGTGGTCATGCATAATTAACAACCTCAAACATGCATAATTAAGATTACCTTGTACACATATATCCATCTACATTAAAAACTAACCAAGTCAGATGTCATCATGAAAGTAAGATAATGAAGTGACATATAAAGAATAAAATGCTCCCCAAGCAAGAGTCTTACCAAATCTCCTCTAAGTTAAGAGGACCTAATTGTGTTTCTAAGTTCAAAATCAACATAATCCTAACATTGCATCCCATATATGGGATGTTAATAGCAAATAAAGTAAAAATTTAAGAGCATAGAAAGAAAATCATAATCACATAATGTAAACATGAGATGCAAATGCATTTGGAGGATGGAAAGGGCTTTGGGCATGGTATCAAATTGTTAGCTATGTGCCCTAGGCTAATATTTGTAATGGATATTTTCTTAAGAATGTCATGGTTGCAATTTTATTAAATATCTCTTTTATATTTTATTTGCAGCAAAATGATAAATTCTATGAATGGTAAATTCTACCTAATGTTATAAATTATGTGACTTCATAGTAAAACCTTTAAGTGTTAAGAATTTTATTCTAGATTGTCCTAGTCGGTCATTATTGTTGGGGTAAAAATGAATTAACACTAGTATGTGTTTGATTGATAACTAAATTTTACTAGTCATGGATATGTGACATTAAATCAAAATATAAATACTTATTTAAGCAATATTGTATTAAACCGATCCGCTATGAGAACACTACATGGATTAATAGTCATAAGTGTTTCTCATGCAATAGTATTAACTTAATTTTCTGACCTGAAAATCACTATAGATTCCAATATGATGAACTTCATGTTTTGATATAGTCTAACATTATCTTTAACTTAATGATCATACAAACTAATATTGGATATGTAGTAAATCATATAGAGGAACATGAGTGACTAAGGAAGAATTTGTCACTCATATGTTTATAAGAAAGATATCTTTGGGCCCTTCGATAAGTTAGACTGAAAAGATTGCATGGTCATGCAGTAATGAATTGATAAAGATTATCAATGTCATTTTACATCAATCTACTTGGAGATCGAGAAAGAATTGAACTATATACGAATGACATGATCCATGCCTTTCATTCAATTGAGATATAATGTGAGAAAAGGATTATAATATTATCTGTAAAATAGGTTAAGTTAGATCATTAACCTTCACATGATTTGGATGGTCATAATGTTTTGCTAGAAGTCATTTATGACTAGTGAGCTAAAATAGGTTTTAGGCTACTACCAACATTATATGAACCTATAAGGTCATACACATAAAATAAGCCTAAAATGAAATTAGGTTTTACTTCTCTCTATATTTATAATTAAGATAATTAAAATATTATCTAGATTGTCTTAGACATCTATTTCATTTTAAAAAGGATAAAAAATGAAAAAGAATATTTTATATGTATTTTTAATATACAAAATTGCATATATATCTTAATTGTTAAGATATATATGCACATTTTAGGGTTTTCTAAAACATATAGTGTGTTCGTGTTTTCAGAAAACATTTTTAAGAGATAACAACCCTAATGCTAGCATCCAACCCATTTTGGAAATAGCCTATTTGTGTGTATACTTACAAAGAGTGATTAACATTTAGTGATGCCTTGATCTGACTTTAAGCGTAAGATAGGGTGTGATCAATGTAAACCCTCTCTCAGCCTTCCAACAGATTTAACACTTACGAATTGGTAAGATTTGCATCTTTTCCTTTCAATTTAATCAAATTGCATGGATCCTTAGTGGGTTTCTATGTAGAAAATTTTTTTTTTCACTGTTCATGTTCTACAAAACCTGATAATGGTATCGAAGCCACTTGCAAATTCAATTAAATTGAATTTGATATTGTTATATGCATAACTATATTGTATTGAAAATCATTTGAATGTTTTGATGTAAAACGAATTAGGCTAAGGTCAATTTGATTAATCTGTATGAAAAATAGAAATAATGCATTGATTCAATTAATGTGTTTTAGGGTTTAATGTGAGTAAACATATTAGGAAATGTTAATTTGATTGACATGTTTACTGATTCTTGTAATCTATTATTAATATGATTAATATAGTACAATAAGATTCACTATTCTATTTTTCAACTTGTTAATCATGGCGGTTTGTTTAATTGTTAAACATATGCTAATATGTTTTGAACATATTTGTTAATGCTATAGGGTTAGCTTAATCATTGAATATGAATAATTTGTTTTAAACATATTAACAAAATTCACAAATTTGTTTAAGTGTTAGACAATGATTAATTAGTTATGTTATGAAAACATTAATTAATCTAATTGATTAAACCTAATAGAATTTAGGCAGTGACTCATACAAATGAGTAATGTGAATCATTTTGAATAGATTCATTAATGTTATAAGGCCACTTATAACTAGCAAGACTGCCACTAAGGGTGTTGCCCCTTGGACCCTATTAGCGGTGCTACCCCTAGGACCAAGATGGTTTCTTCATATAATTGTTAATTGCCCAACATAATTTGTTTAGAATATATGGATGTTTTGATTGTGTGTTTTTACGTTATGCATCTTCAGACCAATGTGATTGTTTTTTATTTCTCTATTTTTCAAGGTTGTAATTTTTAAATATGATATGCATGCCATTTGTCTTTATTATAATCCTTTATTTCATTTGTAGTAATAGAATAGTATGGATTACTATTTGTAAATTACAACTTGTAATGTAGACCTTTAAGGTTCAAATCGATGATCTTCAAGGCATGAGTTGGCGACCATTCATGGTAAACTTGGGAAAATCCATGCCTTATACCTAAGATTAACCTTTTGATATTCATGTTGGCTTGTGAAGATCAATTTAGATTAAGGGTCATGCTATGACATATTTATTTTTCTTATTACTATTATTATTATTATTAAATGCATGTGATGTTTGAGATGCAACATAAAATACATAATAGGTTAAAATTGGTAAAAATCCCTAAATAAGATTAAGTCATGAATATTCCCATAATAATTCAAACACTTGTCAAGACTTAGATTCCTAAATATAGGTTTTAACTAAAGCAAAGTATACAAGGTTATCTTAGTAAGACAAGATCAATAATGGTGATATCCATAAGTTTGAAATGTTTAGACTTAACTAGGTTACAAAAATGATTTTGAACTTAGGGCATAAGATGGGATTAGTTAGGACATGTGATATTAATATCCCATAGTTATCCAAGAGTTGCATAAGATGTAATTGCTGAAGTGTTACATACCTAAATAACCAAATTTTAAGTGATAAGCCAAAGCTTACTTAGAATTAAGTGAAATATGGATTTTGGCCCACTAAATATTTCAATTGTTGAAAATTCTAATTTTAGGGTTAATGAATTGATAAATTTTAGTGGGAGTTTATGTTTAATAAAATGCTAAGTGCACTATATATATAAATATAAATATAAATATAAATATATATATATATATATATATATATATATATATATGTTATCGATTATAGCTTTAAACAATACCCCTAATTTGTCACTGCGATCAATCCTTGAGAAGGATAAATTGAATGGGACAAACTTGCTTAACTAGTATAGAAACTTGAAAATTGTTCTCAAGTAAGAAAGGAAGGAATATGTGTTAGATCAACCTATCCTTGAAGAGCTAGCTACTGGTACTCCTAGAACCCAAAGGGATACTTTACACTAAGAATCTTAATGACTCATGGATGTCACTTGCCAGCATGGAATCGAGGCTTCAAAAGCAAATGATGGACATGGACGCTTATACTATGGTAGGTCATCTCACGAAAATGTTCCAAAAGAAGGCTTGAATTGAAAGGTTTGATACTATTAAGGCTCTACTCTCATGTAAGTTAGTAGTTGATAGCTCAATGAGCCCTCATGTTTTGAAGATGAAGGGCCATCTTGAACATTCCATAGGAACTTGGTCTTGTCATTAGCTAAGAGTTGGCTACTGACATCATTCTCCAGTCCTTGCTTGATGCATATGATGCATTCATTATGAACAATAACATACATAACATGGAAAAAAGTGTTTATGAATTGCATAGGATTCTCAAGACTTTTGAACTGAACATCAAGAATAACATCAAAGAGGTTATGATGGTTAATAAAAGGAAAGGTATGAATAAGAAGGGAAAATGAAAGAAAAAGGCTACAAAGGACTTAATGAAGCCCAAGTCCAATCCTAAGCCCAAACCCTCAAAGTAGGGAGCATGCCATTTTTTCAATGAGTCGGGTCATTGGAAAAGAAATTGCAAGATCTATTTGGACTATTTGAAAAAGAAAAGAGACATTAAGGTTACTGGTCCAAGTATACATATTATAAAGGTCAATTTATCTACTTTTGAATCCACTTCATAGGTATTGGATGTTAGATGTTGATCTCACATTTGTAATAATGTGCAGGGTCTAAAAAATAGTAGATCTTTGGCCAAGGGCGAGGTGAACCTACGAGTTATGAATGGAGTAAGAGTTGTTGCCTTAACTGTAAGAAATTATAAGTTAGCTTTGCCTAATGGGCTTGTTTTGAAATTAAATAATTGTTATTATGTGCCTACTTTGAGTAGGAACCTTATTTCTATTTCTTATTTGGATATGGAAGGTTTTGAATTTTTTATTAAGAATAATAAATGCTACATTTCTTATGATGACATGCTTTATGGTTATGCTCATCCATCGAATGGTGTTTATATTTTAAATCTTGAAAACAAAAATATTGAGTTCATCTATAATATTGATACTAAGAAGCATAAATTTAATGACTCAAATTCTAATTATCTTTGCACTGTTGATTAGGCCACATAAATAAGAAACACATATCAAAACTAATAACATGGACTTTTGAATTCATTTGATTTTAAATCATTTTGAAACATACAAATCTTGTTTATTGGGTAAAATGACTAAGGCCCCTTTCACAAGGCATAGTGAAAGGGCTAACGACTTATTAGGCCTAGTACATACTGATATATGTGGACCATTAAGTTTAAATGTTAGGGGAGATTTTTAGTAATTTATCACTTTATAAATGATTATAATAAGTATGGTTATATCTATCTTATGAAACGCAAATCTAAATCTTTGAAATGTTCAAAATTTTCAAAAGTGACTTACAATACCAACTTGGTTAAAATATTAAAGCACTTTGATCAAATTAAGGTGGTGAATATTTAAGCTAAGAATTCACTGATCATCTTAAAGATTAAAGGATAGTCACTGAACTAACTCCGCTAGGAACACCATAATGGAATGGTGTATCTAAATGGAGAAATTGAATCTTACTAGATATGGTTCGATATATGATTAGTCAGACAGATCTTACAATCTCATTTTAGGGGTTTGCTAGAAATTACTGTGTTGATACCAAATAGAGTTCCATCTAAGGTGGTTGAAAAGACACCATATGAGATATAGATTAGGAAATCTCCGAGTTGACTTTTATAAAGATTTAGGTCTATGATTCTTATGTGAAGTATCAAATTTAAGATAAATTGGTGCCCAAATGAAACAAATGCTTTTTTATGGGACATCCTAAAGAAACTAAAGGATATTATTTATATATTATTTCTAAAAATAAAGTTTTTTTGCTCATAATGGTGTCTTTTTGGAAAGAGAGTTCATTTCTAAAAGAACTAGTGGGAGTAAAGTTCAACTCGAAGAAATTTGAGAACAACAAGATATGGAAACCACCTATGGAATCTCAACAGGATCTACAAGTAGTTATTAAACCTGTACAAGTAACAGAATCTCTAAGAAGGTCTATAAGAAAATGTCAGATACCTAAGAGATATGGATTTCTCTTAACAAACAATAAAGAAGTGGTGCTTGTAGACTAAAGTAAGCCCACATCCTATCAACAAGCTATGGATGGTCCAGACTCGAAGAAATGGCTAGAGGCCATCAAGTCTGAATTCCAATCCATGTATGATAATCAAATATGGACTTTGATTGATCTGCCTAATGGTTTAAAAACTATTAGGTGCAAATGGTTTTTCAAAAAGGAAACAGACATGGATGGCAATGTGCATACCTATAAAGCAAGGTTGGTTGCAAAAGGATACAAGTAAATACATGGTACAAAGTATGATGAAACCTTTTCACCAGTTGCTATGCACAAATCCATTTGGATTCTCCTTGCCACTGTAGCATACTATGATTATGAGATATGTCAAAGTGACATCAAAATAACATTTCTTAAGGAAATCTTCTTGAGGATGTGTATATGACACAACTAAATGGTTTTGTCAGTCTTAAGAATTATGGAAAGGTTTGTAAACTTCAAAGGTCCATTTATGGACTGAAGTAAGCTTCTCATAGTTAGAATTTTTGTTTTGATGAAGTAATCAAAAGGTTTGGTTTCATCAAAAATGAAAATGAGCTTTATGTTTACAAGAAGGTTAGCATAAGCACAATAGTTTTCCTTGTGCTATATGTTGATGACTTATTACTCATTAGAAATGATATCGCTACTCTACAAAATCTTAAATTGTGGTTAGTGTAACATCCCTATCCCCATTTATTGGCATTATCACATGAATATATTCATTGCGCAAATGATATGAAATCACATATGAGCATATGCACTGTATCAAATGATATGAAATCTCACATGAACATATGCACAAGATAAATAATTATTTAGACATGTGAATTGTAAAAACACGACAAAGACAATGACAATGACAATGACACCGTTGCATTTGGGATGCTCGAACATATATGTAGTGTTTGCATAATTATATGACAAATTATTTCATATTGTGTGCTTATTATAGCATCATAAATAATGGTGTTTGAGAGCTCATCTAAAAATATAAAGAGCATCTAGAAATTAGAGAATAGACTAAGGTGATGAAGGAATGAAGAAAAGGAACTAAAAGCAAAATTGTTTAACTTTGAACCAATAGGAACAAGCCACCAATCTTTTGTCCTATTAGAGTAAGAATACAAATTATAATTATCTACCATTATGGGTTGATAAAATAGGAGATAAGGTCGAAATACACCAGATGAAAGAGAGAGAGAGCCAAGGAAGAAGAAAGGAAGAAAGGAAGAAGAAGAAGAAGAAAGAGAGCAAGAAGTGTGGGCTGCCTAAGGTTTTCAATTCTGTGACAATAGGTAAGTAATTTATCCTTTTCTCAACTGAAATTAACCTCTCATGACATGTTAATCATGCATGGTTAGTGAGAATTATGGAGTAATTCAGGTAGAGCTCTTGGATGGAAGTTATAAACCAAGAGAACAAGAGCTGATTCTGTTGATTTTGTTGTTAGACCAGAATTTTTCACCCATGATTTCATAAACCTAGAAGAAGAATTAGGGAAAGTGAAAAACATAAAAGTTTTAGCCTTATGTCTTGTATAAATTCCTATGAAACAGTTTTACTTGATTCTGTGTGTGTGAAGAGATATGACCCCTTCATCAGGACTAGGTCAAATCCAAACTGAGATGATCTCAGCCTTATGTTTTGTTATATTTTGATGACTTTATATTCTGATTTTAACATAGTGTAAAACATGAAGTTTGTAGGATTATGTCCTCTCTAAATACCTGTTAAGCAGTTTTTACTAAATTTCTATGTGGAAAGAGATATGGCTCATTGATTGGGACTGACTCTGTACTCGGATGACACACCACCATTCTTTAAATTCGGTTTTCCAAGAACTTGATGACCATAGACTCAAAATTTGATGATGGTCCAAACTTGAAAGTTGTATATTTATGTCTTATCTATATACCTGTGAAATATTGTTGCCAAATCCGCATGGTTGCTGAGACATTGTCCCTTTATCATGACTGGTTGTCAACATGTTATGAACCTACTTGCCCCGGGATTTGTCTTTTGTTTTGGTGACCTTATAGACTGAACTGGATAATGAGTAAAACATGACAAATGTTCAATTATATGTTTTGTAATTAATGGTAGAATATTATTGCAATTGGACTAGTACAATTTGAGATATGCCTAAGAATGTAAGACCTACTCAGACTGAGATAACATTGCAATAGGGCAGAACTTAAAAATTCACCACATTTTATGTGTATCTGATATTAGCTTGAAATTTGAATATGTTGTCCCATTATATGTCTAGTTTTGAAAAAAAAGAATCAAGTCATTTGGATGAGTATATCTAGAGTTATTGTTGTGAGAGTGTAGCAAGCTCAGGCTGCCCTATTAGGAATATATGCATAAACATAAGTCCACTTGCATGGATCATGCACCAAGCATTTATAATCATTTTGACATACTTGTAACCATGTATGTATCAAATTCTAAGGTCTCAAAACTTTGAGGAAGCCATAAGAAGGAAACCAAACCTACCGTAAAGGTCAGTAACATCAAAAGGTGAGTAAAAACCATAATTGGATTCAATGGGTGTATGTGATAATTATATGATATGATTATGTTATATTACATGTATATATGATTGAATTGTTACATGTTACATGAAAATA
>CATIWR010010853.1:0-21370 GCA_949677035.1 Omphalea diandra
GTGAAAACCTTGCTCTGATACCACTTGTTGTCCCTAGGCACCAAGAAGGGGGGTTGAATTGGTGAATAAAAAATTTAAAACAGAGATGAAGAGAAGAAGAAAGAATAATGAGGACACAAAGATTTTATAGTGGTTCGGACAAAACTAACCCTACATCCACTCCCCAATCACTCAATTGGGTATTTTACTAAATCAATAGTGTTTTCAAGCTCACACTCAACTTGTTACAACCTGTGTTTTAATGGCTAACACACAACCTTACAACAAAGTGTTTTCTAGGCTAACACAAAACCTCACTCAAGTGTTTTAACAGGCTTACACTAAAACATTTCTTAAAATGTTTTTGCAGGCTAACACAAAACCTTACAATTTGGTGTTTAATGTTCACGCCTAACACATGTAAAGAAGATGAAGAAAATGAGTAGCAAAGATTAAGAGCTTTCAATACTTGCAATAAATTTGTTAGCAACCTTCTTCATGGTTGTTTGGTGGGGTATTTATAGCCAAACTTCACCAAAGAGACGTTGCATATCATAGCTCATTAAATCTTTGAGACATGTTTGACAGATTCTGCATTTAATGCTTGTCAGGACGAAATCGCGGTCGCGAAATCCAAATTCTTCAAAAGAAACCCTGTTTGTTTCTAACGGCTAGTCCACGTGGCATCTTCTTATTAGTTCACTTGGAAAATATAGTTGTTGTCCTTCACCTACTTTTAGAAGTCATGGTCGCGAGTGTTTCTTGCACAGGACGCAACATAGGCCGCGAATTCAACTGCCAAATTGGTTAACTTTCTTCCACAAAGATCACGGTCGCTACCAGCAAGATGTCTTCGTGATTTTTGACTTCCAACAGTCTCATGGGACACTTGTCAAGCTGTGGTTGTGGACTTGCTTCCCTCTTGAATATCTTTGAAATTCGCGGTCGCAACTCAATCGAGACTTCTACCGCGAATTCATCTGTGTCAATCTGACCTTTCTCTTTTCAAGGGTTGCGGCCGAGAATGACACTGCGATATTGCCTGCTTGATTTTCAGCATGTCTTAACATGAATCGCAGTCGCAAATCTTAGGTTGCGGTCGCGATTTACATGTTACTTTGGAATTCATCAACTTCTTCATTTCTTCTTGAGAGATTGATTTAATTCTGCAACAAGAACACTTATTTGAAATATTAGTGATGATCAATTTACTTTGTCAAGATCAAAAGAAGTTCTAAACCTAGGATTGATTATCCTAGTTCAACAGAAAGAATTTCATAAAAAATTTTCTCATTAAAGAAGGCCTCAATTTCTATTTTAAAAGCATCAAAATTCTTTTTCAATTCCACCAATTTTACTTTTGAAATCTTATTTCTTACAAAACTTTCATCAACATCATTATTGGTGGATTTCATCACTTCAATAAGATTTTTTAATAGTAAACATGTTTGAAAGCTCTAAGTTATTATCATCATCTAAATTATTATCTAAAAGATTTAGTTGTACCTCAAATGCCATTAAGCATATATTGGCTTTCTCTGTCCTTGTTCTTTTTCAAATTGACTTGACTAGAAAGAGTTTGAGTTATCCTAAGTGGTTTTGTATGTCTTTTTCTTCTTCTTTTCTTTTTTCTTAGCTTTAACCTTGGAAAGTCGAATTGGACATGACCTAACTTCTCACATCCATAGCATTCCACTTTCTCAAGCTTTTCTTTGAGACATCTTCTTTAGCGTCCTCTTGAATTGAATCGTTATGAGAGTCACATCTCTATCATCTATTTCTTTGTCCTAAGAGTTTAAAGATTTAGAGGTTGCTTTGAGTGCATCTCCTTATTTTCTTCTACTTGTTTCCTCTAAAGGAGATGAAGCTTCTCTATTTTGATTCATCCCATAATCGATGAGATTTTTTAGAGGCTCGTTAACTGGCATGGTCTAAAATTGAAAACTCTTACTTCTTTTAAAGATAACAACTATTTATACACTACAAAAAAATCATATTTAGCTACTACAAAAAAATAGTAGTTAAGCATTGTTTTGGTAGTAGCTAAGGAACTCAACGACTAACATATTGTAGTTGTTATTTTCCTAGTAACTAAGCTGACTTTAGCGACTAAGTAGTAGCTACTACATATTGTTAGTCGCTAGGTAGTCTCTAAGTAGCCACTATTTAGCTACTACATGGTATAGTTGCTAAGGTCTAATTTAGCTATCAACATTTTGGTAGTAGCTAAATAACAACTATTTAGCTACTACACATTGTAGTCATTAAGGCCTATTATTTAGCTCCTAATAGACTTTTAGTAGCTAAATAGCTACTATTTAACTACTACTTTTGTTAATTGCTAATTTTTGTATGGAAATATTTAATTTAATTAAATTTAAAATTACTTATTAATATTATTTATTATTTAGCTACTATTTTAGTAGTAGCTAAGACCATAATGATTTTATTGAATATTGAATTTAATTTAATTAATTATTAACTTATCAATGTTTAAATATAAATATTGAAAAAAAATACAATAAAATGAAATTATAATATCTATTATAAGGATAAAGAAAAAGTATGCTAAAATCCCAATTTTTTTTTAAAAAAAAGTACACTATAAAATTATACACATCAAGATTCTACACAACAGCCTTATAAAGTTTCATCCTCCTCAAATCTATTAGCTCTTCATCAAAAATTTCCCCTTTCTTTAATAGAAAGTTGATGAATTAAAACATTTCTCACCATCCTCAGTGCTTTGTTTCACATCCACCTGAAAAACATGCACATATAGAGTATATATATAGGGCTCGAAACTTCAATAGTAAACAACTTTGAGGAAAAAGATTCAGGATATAGTTGTGAACTTAGGATGCTGGAGCAAAGCTAGTGATGTCTTTGCCACCAAAACAAATGTAACAGAAACCAGTATTCATGAGACATTACAACGGCGTCTTCATTGTAACGACATCATAAATTTCATTTACCAGACTGCAACCATGGTTTTCATAAAACACACCATGGTTTCCATAAATTTCATTTGCAAGACTGCAATCAACATTTCCATAAAATGCACCATAACATTTACGTTAGTGTTGTATTTACCATAACTTAAATCACTGTTCTAAAATCCAGGTACAATTTTTTTGCTTAATTATCTGAAAATAAGATAAATAAGTTTCAGTGTGAATTTAAGTTGCATTTAAATAGAAAATTCCAAATTTCAAAGTTTTATTAGTTTAAAGTGAACTGCACACATCAAGAATTACACTTAGAATATTTTTCAACCAAACATTATGAGATGTAATTGAAATGGGACCTAACAGTAGTCATTTCAAATTTATGCTCAAATAAGATAGATTATCACAAAAAAATTGAAAAACATGGAGAGAAACACAAACAAACTAGTATTGAACAAGGAAACAGCAAAAATAATACCAAAAGGCTATATCTGTCAATATGTAGCTCAAACCTTCTGAGGGGATGTAGTTGCAACTTCTGCAATTAGATTAAGGTCCCTTTGAAGAGACCTGCCCATCCCTAACAACCCAACCTTAAAAGGCAATAGTAATGAAAATTATTTATGCAAAAAGAGTTCCTCAAAATTTTATTAATGGTACAAATAAGCCTTATCACAATGGTGACAAGATGATAATCTTCAAAATGGCACTAAATACATTGTGTTGCCTACAAATAATATGGTGATGCCCATTATCATATTATTATTATTATTATTATTATTATTATTATTATTATTATTATTATTATTATTATATAAAAATTCATTATTCCAAAAGAACAATTCTCCATCATTAACTATATGTGGTCTTAGATTCCTCATATCATATTTATTTTATTTTATGTACTATTACCATTTCTATTGTAATAAAAAAAAGAATTAAAAGAATTAAGCTTTATAGGTCATATTGACGTAATGTCCAATCCTAAAGATGAATATATTTTTGCTTACCTTAAATATACTGTTCATTTAAATACGACCATTAGAAGCAAATGTTTCCAGGATATGAAAATTAGCAATTTCCTTTTGTTAAATAGTTAGGCCAAAATTGCATATTCCACTGAAATTTATTTCATTCATATCTCTACACCAATACCAATGAAAGGGCAATCGCATAGAGCTTGTAAAATTGAACTTTTGACGCTTTTCCAAATCCAATTTTTGCTTCTCTATAGCTTTGCAGAGTTTATACACAGTTGCATTAGCCAACAAAGGTTAAATATAGAAAAGGAAAGAAATTCAATACAAAAGACCAGGAATGACAAAAAAAAAACATTGTATTTTTAAGTATCTTCTTTCACTTATCAAGTTTGGAAAGAATATTGAAAAAAAAAAAAATGAACCAAAGCAAGCTGTAGAAGAAAACACTTTGACAGAAACAATGCACACTATGGCTCTTCAGTGTTCATGGTTTTTATCACGTACCATAGGACTAGAGCACTGTCGATATAATTAATCAACGTGAAAAAAAGATGAAGACGAAATACTCAAAACCTAAAAAGAGAAAGAAATATTTCTTCACGTAAACCAAATAGATACAAAACTAGAAAATATCCTAAATCTCAGTTAACTGCAATAATCACACAATATATGTCAAAACAACTACTAAACAAAAATCAAATTACACCAAAACTTTTAATAATGATTTTAGCCTTGAAAAGCATATTGCGTTACCAATATCGTGGAAAACGGCAACCAATTCGTCATCCACACTATTCCCCCTTTTATTGCTCTCTCTGTCGGCGATGGAGGACTTATCGGAGTTATCATCTCCCCAACTGTACTCAGAGATCCAGGGTTTTTAAGATTTTCTGCATTATGATCAAATTGGGGAAAGTACGATTTGGGGGGGCTTTTCTTGAGAGAGAATATCCTATTTGTGGTGTTTGGATGGAAGAAAAATTAAGTGATATGAGCATGATAATCAGGAAGGGATTCAAGGGAACGTGAGCGAAAATTTGTCAAAAGTTTAGTCCATCTTTAGTAAATTTGTTTTTCCATTTTATTTTATTTTTTTAGTCAAATAATTCCGTTTCTTATTCAATTTTAAGGAGATTTTTAGCATTAAAATTAAGTAGGATTTGTTTTACTTAGTAGCAATTTTTTAGGAGCTGATTGTTAGTAATTTTCTAATTTTAAACATGTTCTATTTTACTGTATTTTTTTTCAAGAAGTTCAGAAGCAATGCAGAGAAAAAAACTTTCTTCAATATTTTGGTTCCATAATTTACTATTGATTAATTTCATATTGAAGTAGTGTTCTTTTTTTCTGTTTTTTTATGGTATCAGAGTCAGATTGAAGCATTTTCACTGCTTTTTTCTTTTTTCTTGTTTATCAAGTGTTATTTGTCTTGTTGGAGGAGATGGAAAGCTGCGGGAAGAGATGGACCGAGCAAATGGAGCAAACAGTTCAAACACACAATACGGTGTTGAGAAGTTTGCGGGGACAAACTATAAGTACTGGAGACTATGTATGGGGGCATATCTTCAAGGTCAAGACCTATGGGATTTAGTTGCAGGAGCTGATGATGAAATTCTTGCAAATACTCCATAAAATTCTAAACCACGAAGGAAATGGATGATCAAATGTGGCAAAACTCTCTTTGCTTTAAGAACTTCAATTAGCAAAGAGTTCATTGATCATGTTTGAGATATTAGTTCACCGAAAGAAGTGTGAGAAACACTTGAGAGGCCATTTTCCAAGAAAAATACAACGAGGCTACAATTGTTGAAAATGAGTTGGCATCGTCAACACAAGGAGGTATGTCTATTTCTAAATATTTCTTACGAGTTAAAAGTATTTGTACTGAAATTTCAAAATTAGATGCAGGTGAGAATATCAGTGAAACTAGATTGCTACGATTTCTCATTCGAGGATTGAAGAAGAAGTACAATACTTTTGTTACCTCCATTCAAAGATGGGAGAAACAGCCTTCAGTTGAAGAGTTAGAAAGCTTGCTCTCTAATCAAGAGGCGTTAGCAAAGCAAATGATAAGAATTTTGATTCAGATTTTGCACTCTTCTTAAAGGGGAAGCATAACAAGAAAAACACATCAGTAGGGAATAAAAATAATGAAAACGGGTCAAGTAATGGAAAAGCTCTTGATGATGGCTTGCAAACTAACTACTCTATTAAGTGTTACAAGTGTGGCAAAATTAGGCATGTCGAAAAGAATTATAGTCAAGCTCTCCAAGACAAATGTTGCAAGTGAAAATGAAGGATGAGATCAACTTAAATAGGAGCAATGCTTCACTATAGAAGTTATTGAAAGGAGTAATGAAAAATCAGTACCTGCCTAAGTTCTCTTCAGCCATAAGAATTGCAAAGAAGAGTGGATCATTGATTCAGGTTACTCTAATCATGTAACTGGAAATGATTCACTACTTTCAGAAGTGCGTCTACACAAAGAAGAGCGGGTTATTATTACGACAAACAATTCAACTTATCCAACAACAAAAGAATGAGTTGTGAAGATTGAAATGGATGACAAAAGCATAGTCAAGCTAAATGAAGTCTTTCACATTCCAGGTTTGAAGAGAAATTTAATTTCAGTTTCTCAAATTACAAATTCTAGAAAATATGTTTTGTTTGGGTCTAAGGATGTCAAAGTTCTTGATAATATGAAAAATATATCTGTCGATGTTGTTACCTCTAGTGAGAGGAAAGGTTTCTTGTTTGTCATGTCAGTAGGAAAAGCCTATGTAAAAAAGATAAGCCAAACTGAAAGTGCAACAATATGGCACGCTTGGTTGGGTCATTTAGGCTACTAATTGTTGCGGCAAATCTCCTTAAAGAAGATGGTGGAAGGTATACCAACTCTGTAAAATATTCATAAAGATGTAATTTGTCAAGGATGTCAATTTGGCAAGTCACATCGTCTTCCATTCACAAAGTCATCAAATCACAAATCTTCCATGTTTGAATTGGTCCATACAGACCTGATGGGACCAATAAAAACACCAAGTTGCAGTAGATATCACTATTTTATGGTGTTAATAGACAACTTCTCAAGGTGTACTTAGGAGAAATTCCTAAGAGAGAAGAGTGAAGTTTTATCAAATTTTGTTGAATTCAAAGATGCTGTAGAAAAATAATTTGGAAAGAAGATCAAATGCATGAGGAGTGACAATGGAAGAGAATATATGTCAGAAGATTTCTTCCACTACTATAGTGATAATGAAATCTTACGACAAGTGACATGTCCTAATACGCCTCAACAAAATGGCATTTCTGAAAGGAAGTTGGCTCATCTTGTTTTTATGAGTCTTTCATGGTTGCATGATAAAAATCTCCCTCGAGAGCTTTGGGTTGAAGCTATCCAATGTGCATGCCACGTAATAAATTGTTTACCTCCATGGCTAAGTAAAGATAAGCCTCCTCTTAAAATTTTTATATAATGTCAAGCCAAATGAAAATTACTTTCGGGTATTTAGTTCAATTTGTTATGTTCATATCTTAAAAACTAATAGAACTAAACTTGACCCGAAAGCAAATAAGTGTATTTTTGTTGGCTATGATCCTTGAAGGAAAGGCTAGAGGTTTATGCATCCATAAAAATTTTTTTTTGTCACTTCTAGAGATGTTGTGTTCAATGAAGTGTCATCTTATTATCAAGAAGCTATTCGTGATGGTGATCAAGGAAACTTGCAGCTGTTGCTTGAAAACAACATGGAAGCTTCAAATGATAATGAACTTCTAGCACCAAATACCTCAGATTCAGAAGGTGGTGAACAAGAAACTCAAAGGAGATCTACAAGGGAGAAGAGACAACCACAATACCTCAAAGATTATGAGGTTCAAATCAACTATGGTTCAATTGCTTTATGCTTCTTTATTGGAATAATAGATGAAGAAAAACTGACAAGTTATGAGGAAGATAAAGATTGACCAAAATGGAAAGCAGTTATGCAAGAAGAAATTGAAGCTCTAAACAAAAATAAGACCAGGGAGTTGGTGTCAAAACTAGAGAATTGTAAGCCTATTACTTATAAGTGGTTGTACCGTTTGAAGAGAAAAATCAGATGGAACTATTGATAAATGCAAAGCTCGGCTTGTTGCATGTGGGTTTTCTCAAAGCTATGGGTTGGATTATGAGGAAACATTCAGTCCCATTGCAAAATGGTAACAGTAAGAACAATTATTTCTCTAGCAGGCTTTAAAAGATGGAAATTATGGCAGCTTGATGTCAAAGATTTGGATCATGAAGTATTTATGGAACAACCCAAAGGCTATATTTCTAAGCAGTTTCCCTACCATGTTTGCAGGCTTAAAAAGGTGTTGTACGACCTTAAGCAAACATCACATGCTTGGTATGTTAAAGTGGCTCAATACTTTATATTTTGTGATTTTAAAGTTTCAGCTATAGATTCTAGTTTGTTTGTTATACTAGAATCAAATTTGCACTTGTTGATCTTGTTGTATATGGATGACATGATAATTACTGAAGATAATGAAACTGAGATTTCTAAGCTGAAAAATGACTTATTTGTCTGATTTGAGATGAAGAGTTTGCGAGAAGTTGATTGTTTTCTTGGTCTAGAAGTTGAAAAATCAGATGATGGATATTTCATCTCTCAAAAGGCTTATGCAATGAAGCTTTTGTAGCGTTTTAGCATAGGGGAGTCAAAAGAAAAAGCAACTCCAATGGAGCCACATCTCAAGCTGATGAAAGATGAAGGAAAATTGTTACAGGATGCCAGAAAATTTCAACAACTTGTTGGTAGTTTAATTTATTTAACTGTCACAAAACCTGAAATAGCTTATTATGTTGGTATAGTTTCATAATTCACGCAATGTTCAAGGAGTTCTCACTTAAATGCAATAAAGAGAATTATGCGATATGTAAAAGGCTCTCTTGATTATGGTCTAATGTATAAAAAGATGTGAAAATTTTGTGTTAAATAGATTTACTGATGCAGATTAGGCAGGAGATGCAAATGATAGACATTCAACTTCAAACTATTGTTTTAATAGTGGTTCAGCAGTGATATCTTAGTGTAGCAAGAAGAAGAATGTGGTTTCTTTATCTAACATTGAGGCTGAATATGTGGCAACAACCATGGTTGCATAAGAATGAGTGTGGTTGAAAAATTGGATAGGAGACATGCTATACAAAGTTGACTATTCTGTACATATCAAGTGTGATAATGAAAGTGTTGTCAAACTTGCTTCCAATCCTATTTTCCATGCATGAACAAATCATATAAAAGTTCATTATCACTACATTCGAGAAAAGGTGTTAAATCAAGAAATAGAGCTGCAAGGAATCTCTACAAATAACCAAGTTGCAGACATATTCACAAAAACATTGGGAAAGCTTAAGTTTTAAGAGTTAAGAGCTGCACTTGGTGTTGTTGATCGTAAGTATGCTCTAAGGGGGAGTGTCAAAAGTTTAGTGCATCTTACATAAATTTGTTTTTTTTGTTTTGTTTTATTTTCTTAGTCAAATAATTTTATTTCTTATTTTATAGGAGACTTAGTCAATTTTAAGGAGATTTTTAGCAAGGTAAGATTTGTTTTAATTAGTAGCAGTTTTTTAAAAACAGATTGTTAGTGATTTTTTGGTTATAAATATGTTTTGTTTTACTGTTTTTTTTTTCAAGAAGTTCAGAAGCAATAAAGAGAAGAAAACTTTCTCCAGTATTTTAGTTTCATAATTTACTGCTGATTAATTTCATATTGAAGCATTGTTCTATTTTTTTTTTTTTTTTAAATTCAAGGGGAGTGGTATCTTTATAACTTCAACCATTTAGAAAGAGGGACATAACCTTAGCGACTACAAAAGAATTAGTCGCTATTTAGCAACTAAAATTAGTGTAGTAGCTAACCAATATTAATTCAAATTAAAGCCTCACTTAGCTACTAAATACATAGTAGCTATGATTAGTAACTAGAACTAATGTAGTCGCTATAGCGACTACATACTATTTAGTAGTTAATTATTATCATTTATAATTTTAGCGACTAATTAGTTATTACCAAATGTAGTATCTAAGTTTAACTCCTAACTTATAGTAGTAACTAAGCACGAACCTGGACACTAATTAATTATTGTCCCTTTTTTAGTCTTTTGTTAGTTACTACATTTTGATGCAGTCATTAAATGGCGACTAAATGACTATCATAGTTAGTAGCTAACAATTGACGATATTTGTTAGTGGGATATTTAATAACTAAATAGTCGCTATTTAATTGTTAATTTTATTTCTTTATATTTTAGTCGCTAAATAGCTGCTAACATAGTTAGTAACTAATTTTTCATAGCTATTCTTATATTTTTTGTAGTGATAGAATCTGAATAAATTATTCCAAAAAAAATCATATGACATGCCATATTTCATTATTTTAGCCCATGCCCATTTATTCATGCCACTCATCTATGATGCCAATATATTAGTCTTCAATTAATGTAATATAAAAACATATTAAAAATGCAGGACATGTTTTATTTGCTTTCGGAAATGAATTGGTATTTAAATGAATGTCTAAATCTAAAGAATTGAATTTCAAGTTCAATTTTTAAATTATGAAATGAAATTTTATTAGTAATCCAAAACATTATGTAATTAAAATAAAAGCCATTTTAATAAATGTTGATGTAATTCAAATATAAAACATTAAAAAAAAGTTTAGGATCTTTGTGAAGTAATAGAAAACGAAAGCATATTTCAAGATTGCATTTCATATCCGTTCAACAGTGAGCCAAATATGAATAATATTTTTGCATAAATCAAATCAAGGAGAGAAAAGAATCTCATCACACTTGAGGCATATTAGAAGAGTTGACACACAATTAATATTGCTTAGCCATAAAATTAAAAAAAAAAAAAGTTACTAGCTAAATTGTAAATTGTAATATGCATCGCACATCTACTTTGTGCTAGAAAAAAATAATAAAATAATGAGTCCATCAAGTGTGGCCTAATTAAAATTAAATTAAAGGTAAAGTTATAATTCTAATTGGATTTGGATTTATGCAAATTTCCCATACGCTGATTTTAGGGTTATGTGATGAACATACCAGATTGAATAAAAATGTCTATAAATATGTAAGTAAATTGGTCCTCTCTCATCCTATGAAAAATACAACCCTAACTTCATCTAGAAACTGTGATTAAGAATTAAGGGACAAGATAGAGAAACTAATTTATCATCAATGACTTCAATTACAAATTCTACTAGGAATTCAAGTAAGTTTTCTATCCTATTTATTTTATTGTATCATGAAAATATTTAGTTTTGAAGATCCTTAGAGTTTATGTTTATGAAGTCTTCTTATAAAGAACATCCAACACTTTGTAACTATAACGTTATAAAAACAAAACCAAGCTAATATTAAGTATAAATTTTTGGTCAAAACTCAGATATTCAATTAATCTCTAATAATTAATAAAATTAAAAAAATAGATAAATAACGTTAAAGAGTTTGTAATTATTTGTGGCAAATAGGGTGGTAGAGAGCGTAGGTTTACAATTATTAGTATCATAACTGGCAATATCATTCCTTGCATAAGGAAAAGCAATTAAAATAATATCTTCTGAGGAGAAAATTGACGTAGAAAAAATCA
This sequence comes from Omphalea diandra, assembly GCA_949677035.1. Taxonomy (NCBI): domain Eukaryota; kingdom Viridiplantae; phylum Streptophyta; class Magnoliopsida; order Malpighiales; family Euphorbiaceae; genus Omphalea; species Omphalea diandra. The sequence goes on from CATIWR010010853.1 coordinate 11,554, forward strand.
CCTCGCTATTTCACATCTTAACTCCATTTCCACTCTTCTTTTATTAGTGATTACTAATTTTTGTTAGGGAAAAAAATTAATGAAAAACCTTAACAAGGTTTTAGCAAGCTTTTTATTTGGAAGCAACTATTTGTATTCCTTTTATATATATTTTCACTCCTTCTGTTCGAATAATAATATTAGGTTAATTACTATAAGCCTCTTGTATGTTCTTTGTTTTGATTGGTTATACTGCTAGGTAATATTTTCTATTAGAATTCTTTAGAATATCAATAATATCCTAGGTATTATATGAAATTTTTAGATTGCACATACCAGTTTCTTATCCTCCCATTCTTATACTTAATGACACAACACAACCAATCCACGCCATTTCTTTTCCTTACCTCATTGATCTCCCATCAACCAACTAAACAATAAACAAGCCCTCGCTTGACAACCCTTCTCTATTTCACCAAAGTTTACCCTCACTAATGCCATTTACATTGAGACTTGTCTCACACCATACCAACACATTTAAAAATAAGTACAATCAGCAAATGGGAATAAAAAAAATAGAAAAACAAAAAAGGGAGAATAAGAGACGTCAACATTGATGGAGCCTTTTTTTTGTTTTTAAAAGCAAGAATGGTCATAGTGTGTTATACAATGATGACTGCTTCATGGATACAAGAATTGTTTTTTGAAAAATACTGTAAACAGTGATTTTTTTTTTAAAAAAAAAACACTATACATCCTCTCTCTCTCTCTCTCTCTCTCTCTCTTATACAATTAAATTCTTCCTCATCTGCTTTTCATAATCTGCCGCTCCTTTTTTTTTTTTTTTTTTTATGTTCAATTACTTCATTTTTGTACTTGTTTGCTATCTTTAATATTTTTAGTTTATACTCTTTTGTCTATCATTTATTACTTTCTTATTTTATTTATTATTAACTCTTTTTATGTCCTATTTAATGTATTTTAAAAGAGAGAAAGGAGATTGTGGAGTATTTTATTTCTGTGAGAAGGTTGTGAAATAGAGATCATAAGATTAGTAAAATGGTGATGGTTTTGTGAGGTATGTAAGAGATAAGGAAGATAGGATTGATGGTTTTTTGTGTGTATAAGTGGAGTTATAGGTAAGGGTGATGAGAGAGTCATGCATTTTCGTTAGTGATTGTGTGTGTTGGCTAGTGAGTGAGCCATAAAAGGGGAGGCTAAGCTTTTGAGGGAGATGAGGAGCTGCGATGAGGTTAGGTGCCAACAGTGAATGGGGCTATGTAGAATGTGTGATGATACGATATGGAGTTAGGTCTGAGGTGAGATAGGGGGTTGCGGGGTTAGGTTTGTTGCTTGTAGACTAGTATGGGTAGTGTATGTGGTGGTAAGGATTTTGTTAGTGAAATGAGGCATTATTATGACATTATAAAAATATATTTGATTTGTCTTTTGACTTTTATGGCTAATAAAAAATATTAAACATTCTAATAGAAGAACCTAATAGCATAACCAAGCAAAATAAAATAATGATTTTGTACTTAATTGATTATAGAAAACAATAGGAGTATCATTGTAATTCACCCAATAATATTTAGATGAAGGGTTAATTGACCCTTGAATTTGCACCTGATGTGTAGAAATACTCAAATTTTTTTATAGCTTAATTGAGCTCACACCTTACAATTCGAGGTTCAATTAAACTCATTTTTTATTAAAAAATTAGAAAATAATTTTCATATTTATAAAAGATAAAAAATCATTTCAATTTTTTTAAAAAAATCAAATCCAAAAAATAATTAAAAAAAATGCTTCAATAAATTTAGAAAAAATTTTCAGTGAATCCAAAAAAATGTTCAATCAATTCTCTAAACCCAAAGAAATCAACAACGCTAGCCTTTCTCCTCACCACACTAATAAAAACAGCACCAATTAATCAATCCAATAATGTAGGTTAGAATGTAGAGAACCAATATCAATACGAAGTCTAAGTCCAACATGGTTGGTTGTTCAAGATTAAACCTAGAAAATTTTCTCTGAACTTGATTTTGATAGTGTTAATAGTCATTTTTCTATTTACAATCAATACCTTTGTTTTCCTACCAAAACCCTACACATACATATCGTATCATGCATCACCATTAAATCTTAACTCCCATCACCTCATCATTCTCCATGTTTTTTTTTAAAAAAAAATATATATTATAATCATGAATGCAATGATAATTTTCTTACTAATTCGATCAATTTTGAGCTTAATTCACTCTATAATTTTGGCTTTTAAACTCTAATTCTTTAAAGGATTTGGTAAAAAAAAAAAAATTAAATGAAAGGAAAATAAGGAATGGGGAAGGGACATGGATGGGGACCATGAAAGCAAGGTAGGTAAATAGAATGTGTCAAGGATTAGGATGATGAAAGGGAGATTAGGTGGATTAATTTGTTTTTTGGGTTCTCTTTTCAATTTCTGTTCTTTTTTTCCCCCCATATATATTACTACTAAAAATTAGATTTTTATTATTTTTCTTTTTTAGATTGTTAATTATTTTTTATCATTTAAACTATAAAAATAACTTTTACCAAAGAAAGGGCTTGTTTTTTTTTTTTAATCAAGGTCAATTGACGTTATTTTATTAATGAGAAATAGAAACTTTAGCTAATTGATGCGCCACTTCATTGCAACTTCGTGGCACATGCACAAGACTCGTATCCGTCGTAAGAAGCTTCTTGATATCAGCTAAAATGAAATCCAGTTGCGCCAAAGGGAGCCCCAGTCGGAATTGCTGGATTTTTTGCATTAAGGACAATCAATCTGTCTCTATCTCGTGGATCACCAAACCATTGAGCTACACCCAAAGCAAAGCATTTCTAAGAGCAAATGCTTCCATGAACTCTGAAGAAGAGAAGCCCTGTAAAGGCATCAACACAGCAGCAACCACTTCGCCAGGATGGTCACGTATCACAAGCCCTATCATCGCTCGGCTTGAACCTTCATCAACTGCAACATTGACGTTCAATTTTAACAACCCAACAGCTGGCATTCCCATATACACAAAGGTGTGTCAGCCACCTGAGTTAAATTGGATCCATTTATCCCATGCACAAGCTGACGTATGTTGGTAGTACAAAACTCATGGTTCCTCGATATAGCATTGGCCGATACCGTAGTAGGAGGGCAGTGCTCCCTCTCTCACAGCCTTTGGTTTCTACTCCACCATATGTAGTCCATAACGGAAACAAACAAACCCTTTTTCTCACTACTCAGCATACTAAACCCCTCCTTGAGCCATTCCTTATTGTTTGAGGGTGGGAGAGCCAAAATATCCAAGGAAATGGGTGTACCAGCCCAAACTTACTTTACTGTAAGCACACTCCTTAGATAGGAGTAAGATAGATTCAGCACAACTACCACAAAACACACAACTCGCGTCTAGATTAACATGTTTAGATAATAAGGTAACCTTCGATGGTAGATAGTTTGAACCAAACTTCCATATGGTACAGAGCTGACGAGTAGACACTTGAATGGACCATAATGTCTTCCAAAAATCTGACCCACTAATAGACATTCATTCATCAGGTCATTTAAATTCATTGCTAACTTATAACCAGATTTAACTGAATAGGACTCATCTTTAGCATAGAACCAACCTTGTTTATGCTCCCTCACATTAGCCCCAAATGGAATGGACATAATTAAATTAGCATCACTTGGAACAAATGTAGAATGAAGCAGCTCAACATTCCATTGACGATCCACTATAAGATCGACAACGTTAGAAAGTGGATTGCCTAGGGGCTCTGGTGTGATAACACTGAAAGATGTTGGCATAGGGAGCCATTAATCCTCCATTACCCATACACCACACCAACCTTTTTCCCAATAAAAAAATTGCTGCAGATAGGCTATTCCAACAAAAACTAGGAAAACGAGCCCTGGTTGCTTGCAACATGCTAGAATTTGAAAAATATCTTGCTTTAAATACTCTAGCCGTCAGCTATGTAACATTAATGAAAAGCTGCCAACTCTGTTTTCCGAGCATTGCCAAGCTGAATTCCTTCAATCTTTGAAAACCTAGACTGCCAATTTCTTTTAACAAGCACAGTTTATCCTAAGTATCCTAGTGGATATGATGATTGGCATCACTTGAATCACCCCACTAGAGTGAATTCATAATTTTTTGTTACTCATCTGCTGTGCATGATGGAATTTAAAGGTCGACAAGGTTTGCATAACTGCTTTAAGCATCACCTCTCTTCCCGCCCCATTAATAAAGCTCCACCTTTCCAGGATGTCAATTTCTTTCAAAATCTGTCTCTCAAATAAACAAACACGTATTTCTTTGAATGTTTGAAAACCGAAAGGAGGCAAGATAGCATCCATCAAAGTTAGCGTCTCCTATACCCAATGCTGCGATATAAGTTGCTCTTCTCCTTAGAGAAACAAAAGATGCAAACAAGCAATAGATTTTACAGGATTTGTAAATCAACTTGAAGCCGCTTTATAAAGTCTTAAGATCCATTTTAGCTCCGAGGCTTTTGCTGGGTTAGCCTTAGTAAACACCAAAATGTCATCAGTAAACATTAAATGCAAAAAACTAGTTGCTGAAGGAGCCAATTTTAAGACGTGAATCTTTGGGCGCAACATGAGCCATCGAAAGCATACCGGACAATGCATCTACACAAAGAATAAATAAATAAGGAGACAATGGGTCTCCTTGGCGAATGGCCCACTGCAGTGTGACTAAGCCAACATTCTGTCCATTAAGCAACATCGAATAGGAAACGATCGTTACACATTTCATTATCAGATCTATCCACGGGCGAGCAAAACCAAAGGATTGAAGAACGATCTCAATAAAGGGCCATTCGAATCTATCATGAGCCTTCGCCATACCAAGTTTAACAGCCACGATGGCCCCATAGCCAGCTAAATTATTCTTTAAAGAATGCATAGCCTCCACCCCAAGCAGAATGTTATCTGTAATTAGTTTATTAGATACGAACACACTTTGCTCATCAGACGCCAGGTTAGGCAAGATGGCTTTCATCTGATTAACCAACGCCTTAGAAACCAGTTTGTAGACCATGTTACAGAGACTGATGACCCTGAAATCAGTCATTCCCTATGAATTTTGTACCTTAGGAATAAGGACAATATTAGTATGGTTAAAGCCAGTTGGAAAGGGTAAGCAGTTAAGAACACCCAAGCAAGCAACAGTAATGTCAATACACATTATGCTCCAAAAATTCATATAAAAAGAACCTGTTAGCCCATCAAGACCAGAAGACTTATTAAGATCCGTCTATAAGAGCACACTTTGATAGGGATTGTTTTAGTATATATTTTTGGGTTAGGAATTAGAAATTTTTTCTATTTTTTATTTTTTTATTTTGAAATAAATTAATTTATGTCTTTTTTATATTTACACATGAATCTTTTAAAAAAGAGTTAAATTACAGTTTTCAGTGATGTTGCATGAGTTATTGCGTGGCCTATGTGAGAACACAGAGTTGACTAGTTAGCAACATAAGTTAAGTGCATGAGTAGCTACACGACCCATGCATTGGGCCATGAAAATCAGACATGACAGAACACAAAACGCACAAAGAGCATTCCTTTTAAACAGTAAAGAGACCTAGTTTGAGGAGACATTCTGGGCAGTTTAGGGTTGGTTATAACACCTCGAACCAAAGAATTGTGACCACAAGAGTATGATTAATTTCCAGAGATTTTCAAGGGATATTTGTAGAAATTAATGCATTATTATTGAATTTTGTGACTACGAGAGTAGACATAATATCAATAGTAGTAGATTCAATTTTGCTTGAGAAAGATTATTGAGTAACTTAGAAAATCTATTTTCAATTATAATTACATTGGAAAAACAAAATTCTTTGTGTAATTGTGGAAGTGTTGTGGTATAACCCAAATTTTCTAGAAATCATTTTGCATAAAAGCTTTATTCATTAAACTTTTTTTTAATTTATTTTAGAATTTCAGATTTTTATATTTATTATTCTTCATTATTCGGTTGTTAGATAATACGAAATTTTAATGCTTTGGTACTTGTAAAAATCAGTCTTCATGGAAACTATTTCTACTCTTCAGTATACTACTTGAAGTGATTTGTACACATGTAATAGTTTTACATACAACAAGTTTTTGGCATAATTACTAGAGATTAATTTTTCATAATATCAATTTTAATTAATATTTTTATTAATCTAGTATTTAATTTTGCTTTTTAAAAATTTTGGTGATCCTAATTGTGTTTATTTCTTTTGATAGGTGGATCTTTTGGTGTATGCGAAAGCTAAAAAGTTTAGAGTTATTTGAATTTGATCTGAAATCGAGCGTATGTTTCGCATTTGAAGGTGCATTCAACTACAGAAAAAGAATTCACAAGGGGTAACCATGACTAATGATATAAAAAGAGAAAGATAGGCGAACAAAAGAGAAATACATGGAGGAGATAGAAACAAACAGTCAAGAATATTGTGGGATTTTGCATGCCTCAAAACTAGGAAACACAATCAAGCATCTTACGACCAATTATTGCCAATAATAACTTTGAAATTAAACTAGTGATCATACAAATGGTATAGCATAATACATTTGGGGGTGAAGCTATTGAAGATTCGAATGCCCATATTTCTACCTTTTTGAAAATTTATGCAACTTTCAAGATAAAATGGATTGATCAATGTTGCTATCAAACTGCGTTTCTTTCCTTTTTCTTTGTGAGATAGGGTAAAAAGATGGTTGAAGTCCATGACACCTAATTCATTTGCTACTTGGGATGCATTTTTTCGAATGTTCTTAAATATTTTTCACTGGGCAAAACTGTACAAATGATACAACTAATTACAAGTTTCTAGCAATAATCAAGTGAGACATTATATGCAGCATGTGATAAATTCAAGGAGTTATAAAGGAGATGCTCACATCATAGCCTGCCTGACTAGTTGTTAGTCCAAACATTTTACAATGAACTTAACCATTCGATGTGTGTTACTCTTGATGCTGCAGTTGGAGGTGCATTAATGGGAAAATCAACTGATGATGCTTATGCTTTATCAGAAGAAATGTCTTCGAACAATTACCAATAGCCAAAAAGAAGAGTTAGCAAGAAGGTTGTAGGTATCCATGATATTGATGCTTACACCATGCTTAATGCTAAAGTGGATGCCCTTGCAAAGAAACTTAATGGGGGTGAGTGTGCATGCTATTAACACACTAATGATGATTTGTGAATGGTGTGGTGAAGGACATTTGAGCATTGAATGTCAAATGAGTAGTCCTTGTGCTTAAAATTCTAGAAAACCTATACATTATGTAAACAACCTCGACATGCAACCTTATAATCCTTATTCCAACACCTATAATCCTGGGTGGAGGAATCACCGTAACTTCTCATAGAGCAACTAGGCCAACGAACTTAAACCTTGTCATCCTGTAGAGTGTTTCCTCAAAGGGAACAAAGTTGTGTACCTATAGGCCAACATAATTAATAAGAGAAGAAATTATCATGGGATGTGCACAAATTCTTAATTAAGAAGTTTGAGAAGGTGGAGACAAATTTAGACAAAGTTGATAAGCTTAAGATGAGGTGAACCAAATAGAGCAACACAATAGAATTTGGAGGTGCAAATTGGGCAAGTAGTAGATAATTTTGGAGCTAGATCATAAGGTACATTGTCGAGCAAGACTGAAATCAACCTAAGAGAGCAATGCAAGACATTAACTTTGAGGAGTGGCATAGAGATACTTAACCCTTCGCATAAGGATACGACTAAAAATGAGAAGGCATCCCCAAAAATGATAGAAATACCTAAAAATTTTAAGAATATAAAACCTAAAATTGAGGGGCAATAACAAAAATCAGTTTGGATAGTGATCATAAGGTGGAAGAAGACAATAAGGAAGAAGGAAGTAAGTATACACTAGTAAAACTATATGTTCCACCTATTTCTTTTCCCCAAAGGTTGCAAAAACGAAAGCTAGATAAGTAGTATGCCAAGTTTTTAGAGATGTTTAGTAGTATGCCAAGTTTTTGAAGATGTTTAAGTAACTTCACATTAACATTCCATTTGTCGAAGCGTTAGCAAAAAAGCCCACATATGCAAAATTCCTCATGGATCTTTTGTCCAACAAGAGAAAGCTGGAGCAATTTGAGACAATAACTCTCTCGAAAGAGTGTAGTGTCATTATTCAAAATAAGCTTCCACCCAAGCTTAAGGATCTAATGAGTTTTTCCATTCCCTCAGATTGCAAATTTGATAGAGCACTTTATGATTTGGATGCAAGTATTAGTTTAATGCCTCTTTTTATTTGTAAAAAATTAAATCTTGGTGAAATCCAACCAACCATAGTTACTTTGCAATTGGTCGATCATTCTATCAAATACCCGGTTAGAGTCGTGGAGAATGTTCTTATGCAAATTGAGAAATTCTACATTCCATAGATTTCATTATTTTAGACATGGATGAGGATGTAGATGCACCCTTGATTCTTATAAAACCATTCTTGGCCACCATAAGGGTTGTTATCAATGTACAAAAAGGAAAACTCACCTTGAATGTGATGGGAAATTCATAGAGTTCAATGTTTTTAAGTCAACAAAACAGCCTTATCCAATTGAAGAGTACAATAGAGTGGATGTAATTAATAGTTCAGTGTTGTTTTAATAAGACCATCATAAAGATACATTTGAGGCTAGCTTAGTTCAAGAGGCATCATCTTCACATGATAATTACGAGATTGCTAGTGCAACCCATTTCTTGGAACTAAATCCTTCATTCATAAATTACAAGTTTGAGGAATTTGATAAAGGTAAGACTCTTCCCCCTTCTTCCATTTACAAAGCTCCTACTTTGGAGCTAAAACCTCTTCCTTTTCATTTAAGCTATGCTTTTCTTGGAGAAAATCAAACTTTATATGTGATTATTTTAACTCATTTGACTAAATTGCAGGAGGAAAAGTTATTAAGAGACTTAATAGAAAGGAAGAAAGCCATAGATGGACCACTAATGATATAAGAGGAATTAATCCTTTTTATATGTGTAGAATTCTTATGGAGGAGGATCTCAGGCCATCTATTGAGCACCAAAGGAGATTGTTGTCCCTAGGCACCAAGAAGGGGGGTTGAATTGGTGTTTAGAAAATTTAAAATAAGGATGAAGAGAAGAAAAAGGATTAGAAAGAACACAAAGATTTTATAGTGGTTCGGGCAAATCAATCCCTACATCCACTCCCCAATCACTCAATTAGGTATTTTACTAATTCAATGGTGTTTTCAAGCTCACACCCAACTTACTACAACTTGTGTTTTAATGGCTAACACACAACCTTACAATAAAGTGTTTTCTTGGCTAACACAAAACCTTACTCAAGTGTTTTAGCAGGCTAACACTAAAACCCTTCTTAGAGTGTTTTGGGTAGGCTAACACTGAACCTTACTAACTGGTGTTTATTGCTCACACCTAACAAATGCAAAGAAGATGAAGAAAATGAGTAGCAAAGACTGAAGAGCTTTCAATGCTTGTAATAAAATTGTTAGCAACCTTCTTCATGGTTGTTTGGTGGGGTATTTATAGCCAAACATCTTCAAAGAGACGTTGCAGATCATAACTCATTAAATCCTTGAGACATGCTTGACAGATTCTGCATTTAATGCTTGTCAGGATGAAATCGCGGTCGCTAGTCCTTTTCGCGGTCGCGAAATCCAAATTCTTCAAGAGAAACCCCGTTTGTTTCTAACGGCTAGTCCACGTGGCATCTTCTTATTAGTTCACACTGAAAATATAGTCGTTGTCCTTCACTTAATTTCAGAAGTCG
>CATIWR010010868.1:0-17809 GCA_949677035.1 Omphalea diandra
GTTGATTAATAAATATATAAAAATATTAGTTATATTTATTAATATCTCTATATTTTTTTTTTTCTATATATATATATATATATATATATATATATATATATATATATATATATATATATATATATATATATATAATTGATTATATTTTTAAATAATTTGCATAAAATTTTGCTAGAGGTGACAGTTTTTTACTCGATTTGAACCCACCTGAAAAAAGATGACTAGAACAAACCTGAAAATTTTTGGATCGAATCGGGTCAAAATGAATCAAAAAATGAGTCAATCTGTGACTCGACCCAATTAATTTGATAACAATATAAAAAAAGAAAAATTTTATTACCAAATATATAAAAGATATAATAATTAAAATAAAAACAGAAATTTATTTTAAAAAGTATTTAGATTATTTAATTAAATTTAAATTTACATTCAAATTCAAATATAACTTTAATTTTAATTTATTTAAAATATAATGAAATTATTATATTTTAATAAATTTACTAATTTTATTATATTTTTTCATGTGCATAAATTATAATTTATTATTTATTATGATAAATTATTCATTAAGAATAAAAATTATTTATTGTGATAAAATAATTTTAGCGTAATTTATTAAATTATTTGATATAGTGACATATATTATTATGATAATATTACTTATCTTTATATGTCATTTGATGGATACTATATTGTGATAAAATATTATGATAGAAGAGGATATATTATAATTTATCTTATATGCTCATTTATTATGACAAAAAATTTTGGGCTCAATGACTTAGAAAATTCAAATATTTTCATAAAATTTCAATTGTATATAAAGCTTCTAATTGAGTTAATTATACACTAATTTGATGAATTGACTTCAATTATAACCCAAGTCAAAATTAAGTTTAAATATTATCAAGATAATGTTTTTATTTTTACTCAATTTAAATACTTTTTCACAAAAGTATCAAAATTTTATTTTTATTTTAGTTGATAAATAAATAATTTTATACTAATTTCATGTTTTAAAATTATAAATTTTATTTTTATATATTTAAATAATAAACTAATAAATCCTTAATTTTTATTTTAGGGATAAATTTTTTGACAATGTTTATATTCATATTGTGTAATTGAATATTTAAATATTTCTTAAAAATTTTTATTTTTAATGGTTTACATAATTTATTATTTAAAATATATAAATTATTTTTTTAATGAGAGAATGAAAGAAAGTTCTTTTTTTAAATGAGAGATTGAGAGATTTATAAATTATAAATTTAAATTTCAAAATTTTTAGATTTTTTACATTTAAATATAAAATTATCAAATAAAAGTATATAATAAATTCAATTAATTAAAAATGAGATTAAATTGAATAAAATAAAAGTGTCATCTTAATTAAGCTCATATAATTAATTTTTTAAATATTTCTTAAAATTTGTATTTTAAATGATTCAAATAATTTATTATTTAAAATATAAAAGTTAAAATTTCAAGGCGAGATTGAGAGAAAAAATTTTTAAATGAGATATTGAGATATTTTACAAATTATAAATTTGAAATTTAAGAACTTACAGATTTAAATATAAAAATTATAAAGTTTCATATAAAAGTATATAATAAATTTATTTAACCAAAAAAGGATGAAATGAATATAAAATAAAAGTATCATCTTAATTAAGTTCATGCGAATAATTTTTTTTAAAATTTTTATTTAAATATTTTAAATAATTATTATTTAAAATAAAATAATTAATTTTTTAAGGAGAGATTGAAATATTTTATGAATTATAAATTTAAATTTTTAAATAAATATAAAATTAAAATTAATCATATAAAAATACAAAATAAATTTATTAAGCAAAAATGAGATTAAGTTCAATAAAAATAAAAGTATCACCTTAATTAAACTCATGTGGTTTTTGTAAATATTTCTTAGAATTTTTTATTTTGAATAGTTCAAAATTTATTATTTAAATATAAAATTATTTTTTTAAGAAGATTGAGAGAAATTTTTTTAAAAAAACGAGTCAAGGATTGAGATATTTTATGATTTAACTATTTAAATTTGAAACTTTTAAATTTAAATTTAAATATAAAATTGAAATTTATCATACAAAAGTATATAATAAATTTAATTAAGTAAAAATGATATTAAATTGAATAAAAATAAAAGTAGTATATTAAGTAAACTCTAAACTTAATTTTAGGTTTAATTAAACTAATTGAAAAAATATAAGGGTAAACTGAGTTTAAATATTTACTTTACTAAACTGTGTTTTTATCTTCAGATATAATGAAAATCAATTTATCAAATTATAGTATAATTGACTCAATTAAAAATTTTGGATATACTTTAAAATTATATAAAGATTTGAATTTGTTGAGTAATCAAACTAAATTTTTACCATGATTTTTTTAAATGATTTAATACATAAAAAGAATTTATCACACTTTTACTTATTTTTTATAATAATTATAATAAATTTGATTTTCTTGACGATAAAATCACATATTAAGGTAAATTTAATTTTATCACATAAATTTTTGTCATAATACATAATTTTTTTATAATGAGTGATTTTTTTTGTAAATTAATTTTAATTAAGATATAACTTAAATATAATCTTATATAGACTTAATTCAATTATTTATTTCATTATATATAGTCATTTATTTAAAAAATAAATTATATTTAATTTATTAAGAATTTAAATAAAAATAAAAAATTTGATTAAGTTTTATTTTATATAAAATCTATTTTTAAGAGAAATTTATTATTTATCTCTTAATAAATTATAAAAAATATTATATAAATAATAAAAAATTTAAATAAATTAAATAATAAATAATCTGATCCAAAAAGATCAATTTTGAGGATAAATTTGAGTTCAACCCAAAATTTTTGTTACATGCATAATTGGAATCCGCCTGAAATTCAAGTGACTTGAATAGAAAACACGTAGATCCGAAAAACGACTTTGATCTGATCCGTTTGCTGCTTATATAATACGTACAAGTTATTTGTCTTTTCTGCCCACAATTTCGGAGTGCTCATGCTGCTGCTACATGGCCCATTATTTTACTGTAGGTTTCATAAATATCTGAGGAGGCCAGAATGACCAAAATGACCCTTTAAGTTAAATCGTTTTGCTGGGCTTCTCTGCACCACAATTACATTAACTGGATGTCAGATTTAAAATCTGAGTTTACCTGCCAGATTTCCAAGAGTTGTATTTTGGTTACAAATTCACGTTGAGAAGATGATGTTGGTTTGGACATAGCAAGATAAAAGAAAAGTGATACCAATCCTTTGTCTTCGGGCTATTAATAGCAATGGCAACAATAGCTGTGCAATTCTCTTCTCTCCTCTGCTTCTTTGCTGAATGAGAAAAACTTCAAGAGCAACTGCTGCTATTTTGGTTCTGTTCCACTTGCCAAACCCAGCTTTAAACGCTTCACGACTAAAGCCTTGGAAGTGAAAGCAGAAGAAATGAAAAATCCATCATCATCATCATCATCATCTTCTTCTTCGGCTGAGGAAATTACCAAGAAATATGGTCTTGAAGCTGGTCTTTGGAAGGTACCTAGTTTTTTGAATTTCTTTGCCTTGCTTCTTATTCCTAGTTAAAGACCCTTTCTTGGTTTTTATTTTGTCATTGTGTGTTTCCTAATTAGATACGTGGTTTTGCTTGGTACTTTACTGAAATTAGATTTTAATCGTTGTTAAACATTTGGTTGATAGCCAACGAACACTTTGCTCTAAGCTCAAAAAAATGCTAAATTGCATTGTATATGCTAATGAAGATATTCAGCTCAAAAGAGGAAAGAAAGGAAGATGATGGCATTGGCAAGGAAAATCAATCAAAGGGAGACCAAGCCAAGGAGCTGCTAGCAAAGTATGGAGGAGCATACCTGGCCACCTCTATTTCACTGTCCTTGATGTCCTTCTCTCTCTGTTATGCACTCATTAGTGCAGGCATTGATGTCCAAGCTTTGCTGCAAAAGGTGAAACTGAAGCTCTTTCACAGTTACACGCGACACAACTTGCAATGATTTTGGTTAAGTAATTGAAATATTGCAATATTATTTCAGGTGGGAATTTCAACAGATGACCTTTGCTTTGGCATATGCTGCGCATAAGGCTGCATCTCCAATAAGGTTCCCTCCAACTGTAGCTCTCACTCCCATTGTCGCTGCTTGGATTGGAAAGAAAGTCGATCAAGACAAGTAACTCATTGCCATCCATGAGATATTTTTCTCTTTGCCACACTTGATGAGTTCTTTTCCTTTTCTTTTTTTGTTTTCATAAAAAATGCATGCATCCATCTGTAGACTCTGCTCAACAAGTTGTTTAGGAAGAAAAAGCTTCGATTTTGCGCACAAGGATTTATTCATTTTAAGCTTAATCTTTTTGGTGACCTGCGGTTACGGTTATCTTAAATTTACCAAATATGCCCGTAACACAATCGTGAAATTGTTCAAGAGATGAAAAAGAACTTGCAGGCTCACCGTATCATCGTATTCTCAATTCATATATATATCCTGATCATTTATGCTCCCTATGTTGCACAAGTCAGTAGTAAAACTGCGAAACTGAGGGATACGGCAGATCACAAATCTATCCATTTCCAGTTCTAGTCAGACAAAAATATTTGCCATTATATCTTACATAATTTTACTGGCCAACCACAGGCCAAGCTACTGAGTGTAACAAGCTGAAATTAGACAAATATACAAGGATAAGCTCAAAATTACATTTGTGGCCTTATTTCCTTCAGGATTAACATGGATTCCTTATATTACTTGAGCTGTACAATACATGAGCTACTTCCTATTCTCTAGTTTCTCAGTACATCAAGGAACATTCGTGACATAATTCCTTAGAACCATCGACCCAACCTCCAGATCACTAACAACGCTGAAGGAAGAGGGCTTAGACACCATAGCTTCTCAAGTCTCAACAAAAAACAAGCCCCTGTATCTTTCTCTGTTCGTCAGATGTTTCCATTTTCACCGTGCATTAGTATTAGCATTAGAAGGCACCTCTGTTGCATTAGATGGTGGGGTTTGGGGTTGAGGTGTGCTCACATTTGCCACACCATAATCATCGTGAATACCAAACTCATTCCACTCAACCCCAGCTACTCGCAAGTCACGGAATTCAGGATTTTGCTCAATATATGATAAAATGAGAGCAAAACCAATAGCTAAATAGAATGCAATAGTTTCAAAAGGATACGTTCAGTACGCCACATGTCTGTGATGCTAACACCAGTATCTGATAAGAGCCAGTAATCTGCATCACTCTGAAAGAAAAAAAAAAAAAAAAAAAAAAAGAACAAAAATTTGAACATTTTTCAAATAAGAATATATTTCTTTTCCTTTTGGAATGATTCACAAACAATTTTCCAACCCGCCTGGAACAACCATATGTCCAAGACCCACATTTTTTGGTTTTGTTCTGTTGGAGGGTTGTATGGAGACAAGATGCTTTTAAAGTGCAAGCAATAAAATAAGCATGCGCACATTCTTCTAAGATATTCACGTGTCCAACACAAAATATTAACATGATAGCAGTAACACCAAACAAGAAGACAAACTTACATCTACATCTGAGGGAACAATCTTCATGATCCCACTCACAAAGTCCTGTGAGGTGTTAAGATCTGAGCACATTCTATTAGCATCTTGTGCATGCATTTCAATCTCCTTTCCCCTGCTCTCCTCAGGGGCCATTGTAGTTGCATTATCATTAAAGCCTTGACTTGACCCATAATTTGGAGGTGGCTCAACACCATGAATCTCCTCAAATTTCTCTTCAAATTGACTAAGATATCAGGAGAGAGAGAGAGAGAGAGAGAGATCAGGAAAGTTGTTTAAATCCTCAAAAAAGCAAGAGACACCCGCTCCATTAAAGTGAAGGTTTGACCTTACCAACTAGATAAAACAGATATTTAGAAGCAACATTACCTGACAAGATAAACATCTATAGGACCCATTGTACTTCTAAGGACTATCCTATATCTCCTCTGGGGGTAGTCCACAGCCTGCTGCAATAAATGGAAAGCCTGTAACTAGAAGCATGCATATACAAACACACTATAATTTTTTCCACCTTATTGACTGCTTGTGGGATTACCTCATCAGGATCTGGGACTTCTAGAGTGGTACCATGTGGAGCTTTAATTGCTATCAAGGTTTCATTCTATTAAAAATAACAAATTGCATCCTCAGTTACTATATGCCAGAACAACCTGAGAACCAAGTCAAAAGCTCATGCAATAAAAAACAAACAAAAGAAGAAACCTGGAAGCAGGGTAAACTCTTGATGTCTTCCTCAGTGACAAAAAGCCACCTACGATGGTAAAAGCAGAAAATGGCTAATTTAAAATAATGTTTTGCATAAAAAGGATTTGAAGCAAACAAGAGAAATTTTACTTTTGATTATTTTCATCTTCACTGAGATCCCTCAATCTTTCTTGCATTTCTCTGCAATAATTTTGAAGCATCAGCTTAAAGGAGTTGCAAACACGCAAAATACAAATGCTGCACAAGCAAAGGGAAAATTACACAACCTTATTTGTTCATCTAATCTGCCCTCCTGAATGTTAAGGTTTTCAACTTCTGCCTGCAAGGAAGACATTCACTGATAAAGGCACATCCTTTACCTTAGAAATGATTTTTGATATTTTAAGTTCTGTTAAGCAATAAAATGGAGCATGAATCCGTCTTTCAATATGTATTACATTGCTGTATTAATTAATTTGAAACTAAAAGCCTTCACCCTTATTATATCTAATAATATCCAACTCAACCACTCCGCATATTTCTAAATAAATTATTAACAATGAGACAGCCTCCCAGAAAGCTGTATTAGAGCACTTTTTCACAGCCAACCCAAATGTTTGCATATACAAAGTAAAATATAGTGTAACATTTTTTTAATTAGGGGATTAACATTGGATTTCCATGAAGCACTTCTCATCCAGATTGTGACCAATAAAGCTGGCAGAGTTTCTGAATTCTGAAAACCTAAAGTTATCCAACAGTACATTTGTCAAGAAGTAAGCTGTCAAACATTGTATACCTGCAAACTTGCAACATTCTCATCGGCTTCCCCTGGCCTTGAGACATCAAGTCCCCTGATATCAATCAACTATTCAGTTAACCATCAAGTGCAAAATTTACTATTGACAGCAAATGACATCAAATGTATTTAAAACAAAAGGAACAAAAAGGAGGAGTTATGTCCATACTTCCACTGAATTCTGTTCTTGAGCTTCTTTTCTATGAGACCAATTCCTTCTAGAACATTTGTTATATCATATATACGCCGCTTTTGCACCTGTAGAGACAGAAAACATCAAATGCCAGAACTCTAGATTGCAGCTTGGATTGGATGGGAAAAACTGCCTGTCACCTCTAAAGTGTCAGCAGCTTTATTAAGATCAAGAATACCATCTTCAGCTTGTTTGATCAAATTGATGAACTTTTTTGTCAAGAGACCTGAATCAGAATCACAGAATATTTTACCATTACCATAGTTATTAAAGGCGCAAGGCACATTAAGGCGCTAAGGGGTCCTAGAGCCTAGGCGCGCCTGAGTGACATGAGGTGCAAAAATAAAAAATAAAAAATTTTATCATTAGACTATTAGCAAGGTGATATAATATTATAATTATTAATATTCAATAAACATTAAGTAATAAAAACAAAAAAACACACACACAAAGAAAAAGAAAACTTACTAAAGGTTTTCAATACTAAACACACAATGCTCCTAAACTTTCTAAGATTGTTTTTTCTTCTTCTTCTATTTGTCAACAACTTCTTCTTCGTCTTGCTTTTTTTTTTTTTTTTGGCTGGAGCAAAGTTGCTTCCTCTTCTTTTATTTTTTCAGCAATTTTCTTCTTCTTCTTCTTCTATTTTTTTGGCTAGAGCAGATCATTTTCTTGCCCTAACTTTCTGTTTTTTTTTTCTTTTTACTGTTGGAGCAGATTTATTATTTCCTTTCTTTTGTTTTTTCTTAAAATAATCAGGTGTGGTAAGGTCTACCAAAAGTGTTTTTTAATTTTTAATCAATGGTTTAGATTTATTCACATAAAACAAAAAAAAAAAAAAATGTAAAGATTGTCATAAAGGTGTGCCTTAAGGGCGCCTTGCTTGAGGCGCAAGGCGCAACAAAGCGCGTGCTTTTGTAACAGCGCCAGCCTTTGCGCCTTGCCTTGCGCCTTAGGCACGCCTTTAACAACAATGACCACTACTAAGATAAACTTTTCTATAAACTAAAAACTAAATTGAAGTAGAGGAAGTCTATTATATGTGTGTGTGTGTGTGATAAAGAATGAAAGTTTACCTAGCGAGCTGTCATAGCGACAGGGACCCGTTGGTGTAAGATTATTTCCAGGAGAACCTGTCAATTTGCAAAACTTTTATTACACTTAATAACTTTCATTTCATTCTTTGCCCACAGAGTCGGTGGAAATAAGGGAGAAAGAGAATGTTTCCACAATCAGAAATAAACCTAACATTATACCCAGTTGTTAGTTCAAAACTAACCCAACGACTATCATAATACTTGACATTTCACAGTAACCAATGTACTCTACTAGTGAAATTTACTTATGCGATACTCACCAAGATTTGAAGCAGCATTCTGAGGTCCAGATTTACTGCTCTTCGAAAGCCGTGATGTTTTGGGTGCCTTTCCACCTTTTCCAGATACAGGTGTCTGGAGGGAACTATTAACTACTTCCGCATACCCAGGACCAGTGTTCCACTCACTGGACTCAGCTTCATGATCAGCTGCATCACTCTTCCGCTTCAATGGCTGATAAACATCATTTAGATTTTACAATTAGTAAAAAGTGCATATAATATAATCACAATATGAATACAACAAAAAGTAACAATATTAGAAGTTGGGACTTTGGCCAAGCTTAAAGAAGTAAAATAAACACACAAATCCACAATAAAAGTGTGTGCCTATGAAAAAGATGCTAGCCTACGCAGGAAAAGAAAAAAAAAAAAAAAGAAGTGGAAATGATATAAGCTTGTTAAATGAGAAAACTCAAGAAATAAATGCATACAACCTCCCAAATTTTTGATAGGCTAACTAAAATGCTAAAACAACGAGCCATTTAAAGGCACTAAGAATTTTTTTTTTTTTTCCTTTTTATTTTCATGTGCATGGGGATGAAGTATGAGGAGCAATATAATGGAATATCTGTATGTCAGTGAAAACAGCTAGCTGGTTCTAGCATATTGTCACTTGGCTTATAAATCTTGAAAAGTAACCCATAAAAAACAGAAAGTACAGATAAATTCTTATGCAATACTGCAAAACTTTCAACAAAGGAAACCAACAAGCCAGATATCTTGAGCTCTCTTTTTGACATTATGATATTCAGACAAGACAAAGCTGATTAATTCAGAAAGCGATGACAAAAAAAAAAAAAACTGCAAATACCCTTTATTTTCTTCTCTGCAAATACCCTTTGTTTTCTTCTCTTTTGGGACAAATTATCTATATAAACTATAATTGGACCCAGTTGGGCCAATACAAACCAATAACATCACTGCCAAACAAGAATAAAAGCTGGACATGGTGGACATGGTGTACATACATCCAATATTTACAGTATCCCATACACTTTTTGGGTACCAATGGTTGCTTTGACCTCAGCAACAACCTGACTCACAAAGGAGTTTTAATCATGCTAATTACTCAAACATGTTCAATCAGTTTAAAATACAGTACACATTAGCAGTCCAACCAATGCACCATCATCAATACAGACTTTTTCCCTCTCAAATCATCTAAGGCACAGTATAGCACCTGCCAGTTGGTTTGTATGTATTCAGAAATAGAGACTAGCCCGTATCATCTTATGCTACCAATAATTGCAGAACAGGTGAACTCTTGGCCTTTTGCTT
This sequence comes from Omphalea diandra, assembly GCA_949677035.1. NCBI lineage: Eukaryota > Viridiplantae > Streptophyta > Magnoliopsida > Malpighiales > Euphorbiaceae > Omphalea > Omphalea diandra. Next base: position 9,934 of record CATIWR010010868.1, read on the forward strand.
CTATCTGAGGAATATATTGAGCATCTCTTGTCCAACTTTTGAAAGCTGACCATGCTGGCCAACCTTACCTTTGAAAGAAGAACAAAAATTGCACATTATATGTATTTGGGAAAAAAGTAATCCAAATAAGGTTGAATATATGATGCTACACATGCTTCCATGCAATGTATAGAAAAACTTCTGAGTTATAAATCCAAGCCTGTAATGATATTGTAGCTTATACGCAAAGAATGAAAGAGATTTCAACCGTGAATTTCTAAGCTACAAGCCATCTTGAAAGAGATTTCAACCATGAATTTTTAAGCTACAAGCCATCTTAATATAACCTTAGCTTGAAATAATTTCAAGGCATAAAAATTATATTCCTTTAAGACATCTCCAATAACAGATATAATAGTTGAACGGTTGTCTTTAAATTTTTACAGGCATCAAAGATCCTCAGTCAGAGAATATCAACAGAGGGATAAGAAATGCAGAAGAGAGCATAACTAAGGAAGGTGGTGAAAATATAGGTTGATGGGTTTATTACTGCACTTTGGAATGTTATGGCTAAAGGGGCAAATGTCCTATCTTCACATCATCATACGATGGCATGGTTATTTGCCAAGAAACTTCCTGGAGGAACAAGCAAAATGCAGCAGAGTCACAATCTCATTTTATTATAGATAATATGATTGGAAGGAGAAATGAACCTAGTTACATGGTTTACTGGCCTTCATTCAAGCCACAAAAGCATTAACAAACAACTAGGATAATGATGAGCACCCAAGTTGTTGTAGAATGCAAAATGAAAGAATAGGGGATCATAATAAACAAAAGAATACGGGATCATAATGTAGTCTTTCACGGAACAAGGAATAGTCAAGATACCAGATTTTTGAACTTAAGCCTTTCAAGTTTCAGCTAAATTTGATATCTTCCAATGGTGACAAAAAGGCTAAGGAACAACACTAATACAGCAAAATGGAAATTAATTCTCAAAAAGGGGAAACATAAAATTTCCCACTATATATATATATATATATTGGTTGTGGACATTTAACCTAAATACATATGCTTTTACAGGTTATTGGAAGGTTTATTTGATAATTAGGCAGTTTCCCAGGGATCCTCATGATGCAACATAACCTTGATTAGCATGTATTATTTTGTTACATATAATTCCCATGTTATTGGGGATTAAATTGGAATCAACTAACATAAAGCTTTTAGTTCTTCCAGTATTTCATTCTTAAGTTCTAGAACACGTACCTTCATTTATATTTGAAATTTTGAAATAAACTGTAATGAAAATACCAATTCTTCACCAAATATTTTGTCTGACAACCAAACACCATATATATGTATAACAAATAATACACTACTACATTGTAGTGATATATATTTTGCTTATTATTAAATATTGATGATAGTAAGTGCTATATATCAATAGACAGAGATAATAGGCCCAGGCATTTGACTTGACAGCATGATGAAAAACATAATAACTGCTAAATACAGCCTACTTTAAGAGAGAACTAGCAAGGTTATCTCATTCTGCCACACTGAAATTACAACACTGATGAATAGTAATGTAACATAAGAGGTGTTGTAAAGAAGGTCTTTGAAAATGAAGCTGCTGAATGTGGCTGAGAATGTCAGGTTCAAAAGAAAAACCACGGTGCACTTTATCGTTTATAAATAGTTGCAATTCCTAGTCAACCATTGTTTATCTGACTGCACAACTGCTTTGCCTTATTGATTATATATCTTGACAAAAATAACAGTGCCTATCAATTATCATACTCATAAATATCACCTCCAATCTAACATATACAAGAAAAAGTGCAGATGAACTATCATATAGAGTATAAGTATTGGCACATGCCATGAAAAATATCATATGCATATTTCAGTCGCATATTTATGATTTCAAGAAATGAACATAGATTAAAAAATCTTTTTTTCTAACAGATGCAGAAAATTTGTCATGTGAAAAAAAAAAAAAAATCTAATTTGAACTTCAGGAGATAAGAATCCCCTCATAGAAATGAGAATTCATCACTCAGACGTCATATGTTGGTAAAGAAGTAAAATAAACCAGCCACAAAATTCAAATACGCATAATAGAAAGTGAAACAAAAAAGAATCATGTAATGGTCATGCAAATACTTCTACTGTCTCCTTATGATCCAAGAAGCAAATCAAATACACAAATTCTTTTCCCTCCCTCACTCTCTCCCAAAGACACCCCTTTCATGAACTATTACACTCTCATTTGAGAAAGAAACAGGCCTTAGATCACTAAACGACCAAGCAAATTAGCAAGAATTTGGATATTACAACCCATACATACAAGGACATTACAATTTCTATTGCTATTCATACCATACCAAGAAATATCATGAGCATACCAGGGCATCAAAATTCCTTTGATTATTGTAAAAGGAATTTGGATATTACAGCCCATACATACAAGGACTGGAGCCCAGAATATCAGAAACCAAAAGTAAAATAAGTAATATGGATCCGCAAAGACACCCACGGCAACATCATTACAAACATGAAAATTGAATTGGACTTGGCAGGGAATTCAAAAACACCTTGATGCAGGTTACATGGTTGAAGCAAGGGGCCAAAGACAGTTCAATCAAACAATACACATCCCTAGCTACATACATTCTGGAGTACATTTTACAAGCATATGCTCTTTGAGCAACAATATAATAGGTCATTACAATACCATAATTAGAAAATTGTACATTTAAGGCAAACTTATATGATTCCCATCACTGGGAGGAACAGGTAAAGAATTTGGACTTTAAGCCCTCAACAGATGATAATCACGTTTTTAATTTAAAATTAGAAGGCTTATGCATCATAACCATGCCCATTAACATTGAAGGTAACATTAGAACACAAAATTTTGGAACATTTGCACCATTGACGCTGATAACAAAACATGCACACCTTGTTAGAAGAATACTGTTAACTTCAATGACAATTTCAATGGTTCATAGTATTTATCCTGAATGTTTCGGTTTTAATGGGAGTGAAAACCTTAAAAATTCAGTCTACATTATCACTGGCATACAAAGAGCACAAAGATTTTCTTATGTAATCAAGCTAGCTGAACACCAGTGTTTAAGTTTACATATAGTTAAGGATATAACTAGACTTATATTGCAAAAATTGAGGTACAATGCAAACCACAAAATTTGGTCAAATTAATAAATTCCCAAGAATTCAACCTCGTTTGGATAGTCTAACTAAGCGCAATTAGCATAGTAGGTTTATGTATGAACCAACTGAGAAGCACATGCTTGAGAGAAATGTTCACGACTCAAACCTTTTAAATAACACATAATCTTTTCGGAGGGAAAAAAATACAGAATATAAAAAAAAAAAAAAAAAAAAAACCTAGTGAAACCGTTAATCCCAGGACTAAGGGCCGCCAAAAAGTGATTAAAATCACAAACCAAATAGATCTCCACAAAATGAACATGGAAAATTTTTTTAAGGAAAAGAATCCAAACTAAAATTATACTGTATCAAAAAGAGGAAGCAGTAGAAAAAGGGAGGGAAAAAGAAAAAGAAAAGAAAGAAACTCACAGGAGGCTTAACAACGATGGCCTCAACCTCATGATCGGAAACTCGGCGAGGCTCAGTGCCGAAGCGGTGATAGTCAGCAGGAGCCACGAACGGCGGCTTCATAGAGGATAAAGGGAGCTGCCTTTTCAAGTGATTCTGAGGCGCGTTTAGGTGCGGCTGCCTCGTGGATGCATTGGACGGTTGAGGATTCGCCATCGGCACAAAACTCGAGTGTTAAAATCGAAGATTATATTTTTCAAGGGTTTTTTTGTGGCAGTTTCAGGAAGAAAGAGATAGGATCTGAAGAGTGAGAAATCGCGAAAAATGGAATCGTGGAATTGGATAAGAATTGGGGTAGAGATCTGCGAGTGTGTTGGTTTGGGAAAGAGAGGAAAATAACTAAGAAAAATAAATAAATAAGAAAAAAAGCGGGAGAGAGAAAGTAAGCAGAAAACGAGGGAAGAAACGAAGGAAGGAGGGAATTTGGTTCGGATATAAGATGTGGAGGGAAGCGCTGCTGCTAGTATACAATATATTATAATTAATAAAAATCCAATGCGTTAAAAAATTACATACATTTATAAAAGTACTATGACTCAAAAATTGCCTGTAGTTTAACGTCTTTGAACTCGCTATAATTGTCACGCCATGTCAACAGACACAATATAATTAAAAGAAATTAAGAGCATATTATTTAATTGTTTCATTTCATCAATTTAACAAAACATGAGAACAAAAATACAACTAAGCAACCAGACAAACACAGCTAAGCAATTTTTTTAACAGCCAATATTATATTTATAGGAATGAAATGTAGGCAATTCAGTTGGTATTTATATTATTGTATGTTCAAGCCATAAAAAGTTATGATATATTTTTTTTGACATATATTAAGGATATTTTTCAAGTTAATTTATATATTTTTGAGAGATTTTAAAAATACATTTTTCATATTAACTTTACGCATTTTAAATAAATTAATTTTTTAAATATTAATTTAAAAATCAAATTGAAATAGATAAAAAATAAAATTTTAATTATTTAGATTAATGTTAATATTTGAACTATTTTACAAAATTAACCTATTTTTATTATATAATTTATTTAGTACAAAAATCATCTTACAACTGATAAATATGTAGTTATTAATCATCTCATAATTGATAAATAAATAAGACCAATCAATTATGTTATGTATTAATTTAAGTAGTCATTTGCATGTATTTTATTATTTGGATGTTTGCTAACGAAATTATGATGTATGAAAACTTTAGTTGAATTATGTTTTCGCTTTTCAGACACGTTTTAATCTTTCGAAAATTTTATATTTTTTACCTATATTTATAAAATGTCATTTCATTATGAAATATTTTCTCTTTTTTTATTTTCTCACGTTTTCATTTCTATGCTACATAAGAATAAAATTGTTATTATTTAGAGGAGTTTTTTTAAAAGGTCTTGATGTTATTTTCTTTTGCTGACATGGAGCGATGAGGCTGGGAGGGAAGGATATGTGCTGGGGACCAGAGTAGACAAATGTAGCTTAAGAAAAATAAAAAGATTTATTACATTGATTTTGGTTGGAAAAAAATAAAATAAAGGTTCGAATCGGCGATGCGCGCCTTTTGTAGAGTAAAAGACCAGTCAAGAGAGTGACGATTATTTGGCGCGCACCAACCCTAAGCAAAGGCAAAGGCAAGGGCAAAGCAGCCCACTTACTCCACCACTTTCCTAGCGACTTCTCGCGCCGCTTTGATTCCCTGGGCTGGGCTTTCTCCACCAAAATTAGGCCTAACAAAAGAAAACATTCTTATGATGTGAAGCATCCGATCCGCAAATCCATCATTGCAAGATTTTCCCATTTACATGTGTTTGTTGTTTTTCTTTGGAAAAGAATTCTTGAAAATTCAAATATTCTCTCTCTCTTTTTTTGTTTAAAAAAAAAAAAACTCTGAAGGAACCTCTGAATTTGGACCTAAGGATGGGACAGCAACATTTGCTCAAACTACTTGAGCAATTGAGCGAGGTACATCAATTGTTTTGCTTGGTCAATCTTGAAGATCAATATTGATAATTGTCAGATCTAATCAAAGCACTCTATTGCAGTAAAAAACCAACCATCATGACTAAGATGTTTTTGAATGCTCACGATCAAGTACTTCAAGAAAAATTTTAGACTAAAACATCCAACATAAAACTGGGACTGCCCTTTGAATGGTTGGATTCAATCTACTACAGTTGAGCGCTTGTGACATAAGACATTGTTTGGAGATCGCAACCTTACTCAGCTAGAGATTTGCATTTACCCTGTACAACACATTGTTAGATATATCAGTCAAATGCTCTCTCTTCATATATAACTATTAACCAGGCAGAGTCTGCGTCTGAAGATCCTATTATTTACTTCGAAGTGGAGGGGCCAGATGAGGATCATCCAAGTCCACATCAAACTAATTGTGACTGTTTATATATGGGGTAAATTGAATCCAACAATAATAAAGTTATAATCCATTCTGTCAAACCAAAGATCTTTGGATTAATTTGAATTAGTTGATTTAAACAGTTTGGACTTCAAACCGATTCATTTGGAAATTTTGATACTAAATATATTAGTCACGAATTCACGAAAATGATAAATTTTAAATAAATTTAATATTTATATTTATTTATTAATTAATTAAATCATTAAAAATTAATATCCAAATAATAATTAAAATGTATTATTATTTTAATATATTTTTGTCATCTAAATTATAGAAAACAGAATTTTTCTTATTATTTGCTAAAAAGGGGTCTAATTGAACTCAAATTAGAAATTTTGGTATTAATTAAGCTAAATCAATTAATTTGGTATTATAATTTTGAAAATGTTTTGGTTCATAGTACTGGTAAATCATAAGATAATGTTACCGGAACAAAAATAACTACCCTACAAATACAATTGAAAATTTTATTTAATTAAGAAACAACCTTTATCAAGTCAATTGACACAAGCTCGAAAGACTTCTTCACCAATATCTTTCCAGAAATGTTGATAAAATGCCGGATTAAGACCATAAGGTCAAATAGATTTATCAGGGTGCATTTACTTGATTGCCTTATGGAATTCATCTGTCGCAAAAGGAGAAATCAAGAATGTATTATCTGCCTCACCTTCTTACTGTAAGAGTTCACCACACTACCAGGAGGAGAACAGGATGATGCAAATAACTCCTGAAAATAGTCTTTAACTATATTCAAAGTCCTTCCTTCGCTTCCATCACTGCTCCACTATTGTCTCAAAGCTTTCTAATTTTATTGGTCTTATTCTGTATTGAAGCTTGAGCATGAAAGAAATGTGAATTGGAATTACCCTCCATAAGCCAAAATATTTTTGACCGCTACTTCCAGTAAGACGCTTCTTGTGACAGAAGAGTAGATAGGATCTGTTTGTTCTCAATAAAAGTTCAAATGGATGCCTCATCCTTTTTATCTTGCAGTTCAGTCAACTTCTTTTTACTTTCCACGATCAACTTATGAAATTTAGAGAAAAAATAACAAGCCTATTTTGCCGTGAACTTTGGTAACAAATCTTTGTTATGCATATTAGCCCAATGCAGTTAAATTTTATTCCAATACTTCTCCTCACAAAGCCATGCATTTTTAAATCTGAACTTGTATCTTCCGTCGCTAATTTGTTATTGGAACCGTCTAATTAGTGATGGAACCTATCATCGCTAATCATGTCAGTATAATCATGGCACCAAACTAGCATCACTTTTGTGACAAAATTAGAGATAAAAAGGTTCGTCGCTAATTTAGCGATGAAAATTTTAATTACTAATTCTGCCACTACAGTTGTGGCGCCAAACTAGTGTCATTTCTCTAACAGAAGGAGCGATGAAATTTATGTCCATTGCTAATTTTTTTAACTTGTCATGGGTGCGAAGCAATATATAAAATTCTAATTAATTTATGTATTATATCACATATTGTATCATGCAAAGAAAAAAAAAAGTATCCAAAATATATGCATTAATAATTAAAATTATTAGAACCCCTTTAGAAATTATTATTTTTCTTTTACAAGGCATTAACATGTTTTTTTTTAATTATTCATATAAAAAATTTAGTGAAAATATATAAGCTATAATCAAATTATAATTTCATTAATAAATATAAAATAAATATCTGTAATGGATATATATATATATATATATATATATATATATATATATATATATATATATATATATATATATATATATATATAGATAAAATGAAAGCTATATATGGAGTGTGTGTGTTTTGTGTTAAAAAAAAAAGA
>CATIWR010010873.1:0-49762 GCA_949677035.1 Omphalea diandra
AATCTCATCAATGGCATCTTGCAATTTCCACAACATTTCTTCACTGTGCTTTTTAGAGATGGACAATTGCTGTTTCAGTTCTTGCAGCCTTGTTTCATACTGCTCTTTGATAAATGCAATTCTCAAAGACTCTTGCATGGCAACTGGTGGCACTTCAGGTTCTCTTTTTTCACGAGCCCGGATACTCTCAGCATCAGCCTTGTCTTTAAGCTCCTTCAAATGTACAGACAAGTTCCTAAATTCTTCTGTTTTCAAGGTCTGTTCAGCAAGCTTCTGAGTAAGCTCATTGCATTCTTTCTTCAGCATCACTAGCTCATCATTAGATCTTTCTATTGAGATTATTAGAGCTTTCTGTTCATCCAATTTGGCTTTAAGTACTAGAACTTTGATTTCCAGTTCTTCCTTGGAGAATACCAGATTATCAATCTCCTCTTCAGAATTCATTAACATATGCTTCAGCCTTTCAACCTCTGAAGAATGCTGACTTTTCCCCTCACAACAATTAAGGCTGGCATGTTGAGCCTGATTCTTGTATTCCTCAAGCTCAGCTGTCATAACTCTGTTTGCCTCAAGAAGTAATCTATTTGCAGCAATAGATGCCTCTATCTCAGATCTAATGGAGTTGAGGCTTGAAAACAACTTCACATTCTCTTCAATGTACTGCGTTTCGCGGGAAAGACAGCCATTTAGGGTTGTCTCTACGTCAATATGCTTCTTCTTAAGTTCAGCAAGGTGCCAATCTGAGGAGGAAAGCTGCAAAACCAGCTCGTCAAGCCTGCCTTCATACTGAATTTTTGTGAATACTAACCTGACATCTGCAGCTATTAAAAGTTCATGAATTTCGCATAACTCAGCTTTAAGACCAGAAACAGAAGAACATTCTTCCTGGGCACTTTTAAGTCGGTCCTCATACTGGGACAAGAGATTGCAAGCTCTACATTTCTCTGCTTCTAGATCTGACACCGATTTCTTGAGATTGAGCAACTGAGACTCTTTCTCATTTAACTCAGAAGTCTGATTTGTAATTTTAGTCTCTAAATTCTCTCTCAAGCTTCTTTCAACATGCAACTGATCATGCAGAGATTCCAAACTTTTTCTGAGATTGTTCAGCTCTGATGCAAGCCAGGAAGACTCATCAGATTTATCCTGTGAAGACACCATCAGAGCATAGTTTTCCTTGCTCAGAGATTGCAGACATTTTCTCAAACTGTTTACCTCTGATTGTAGCTTGGCAGATTCCTCAGATTTGTCCCATGAGCATGCCACCAAAACTTGGTTTTCTTCATCCAGAGTCCACAGATTCTCTTTCAAACTGTTTACCTCTGATGCAAGCTTGGCAATTTCCTCAGTTTTGTCCCGAGAAGAAGCCATCAAAGCTTGTTTCTCATCATACAGAGATTGCAGACTTTCTTTCAAATGGTTTAGCTCCAAGGCAAGAGTGGCAGATTCCTCGATTTTACCTTGTGAAGATACAATCAAAGTCTGTTTCTCATCTTGCAGAGACCGCAAACTTTCTTTCAAACTGCTAAGCTCCGATGACAGTTTGGCAGATTCCTCTGTTTTATCCCATGAGGATGCCATCAAAGCTTGATTGTCATCATGCAGAGATTGCAAGCTTTCTTTCAAAAGGTTGAGCTCCGACACAAGCTCAGCAGAATCCTTCATTGACACAACCAAAGCTTCTTTTTCATCATGCATAGACTTAAAACTTTCTTTCAAACTGTTAAGCTCTGATGCAAGTTTGGCAGATTCTTTGGATTTATCCTGTAAAGATGCCTTCAAAGCTTTGTTTTCATCACACACAGACTGCAGATTTCCTTTCAAAATATGTAGCTCTGATGCAAGCTTGGCAGCTTCCTCGTCTTTATTTGATGAAGACATAGTTAAAGCTTCGTTTTCCTTGTGAAGAGATTTGAAACTATCTTTTACATTGTTTAATTCTGAAGTAAGCTGGAGAGACTCCTCTGTTTTAACCCTTAAAGATGCCATCACAGCCTGGTTTTCACCATGCAGAGATTGAAAACTTTCTTTTAAGCTCTTCAGTTCCGATACAAGCTTGGTGCATTCCTCATTTTTATTCTGTAATGTTGCCATTAAAGTGTGGTTTTCCTTGCTTAGTTCTGTTGCCGTCAGAGTCTCTAATGCCATTATTTCATGAGCAAGGTCTCCATTCTTGGAAGTGAGTTCTTGAAGCCCAACTTCTAAACGATCAAGATCAGAGAAAAGCTCATTGTGCTGCTTTGTATACTTTTCTTCAACTTCAGAGCTAATCTCGAGTTTGTTAGCAAAAGTCTCAATGTCTAACTGAAGCTTTTGCAACAAGACATTTGACACATCTAATCTGTCCCTCATATTCCTTTTTTCCTGTTCAAACTTATGCTTCATCAATGCAATCTCTGATTTAGCTGCAGCAATATTCTGTTGTGCAACATCTCTCTCGTGCATAAGACATCTTTTCTCCTCCACGAGTTGGAGAATCTTTTCACATGCATTATGCTGAAGACCATCCAATTGCATCAGAATACCAGTTAAGCCCATGGATTGCAAATCTTGACCATCAGATTCACTCAAGGGAAGCAATCCATCAATACATTTGTCATAGGAAGCCAGTAAGTTCTGCAATTTATGCTGCAGAGAATTGACAAAATTCTGCAGGTTTTCCTTCTCAGAAGCCTTCTCATCAAACTCTGTTTTTACAGTTTTTAGCTCATCCCGCAAAGAGAAGTATTCATTCTGAAGAATAACATTTTCTAAAGTTTTCTTTTCCAATAACCCCACCAACTCTGCATTATCTGCAAAGCAGGCCTCATATTTGCTCTCATAACCTCTGTATTGCATCACCTGAGATTCCCATTCAGTAATCTTTTGCACAAGAAGATGATTTTCATGGGTCACATTTTGTAAATTAGCTTCCAAAATCTGGTTTTGCAGAGCCATATCATTGCACTTAGCAATGCAGGCAGTCTTGTACTCTTTGAGAGAGTCAATGTCATCCATTGCAGTCTGCAGCTTTTGCATCAGTAACTCCTTCGACTGAGCTGAAAGATCTAGCTGCTGTGTGAGCTGATTTACTTTCTCTTTCATATGATTAACATCTTCACTAGTACCAAGTAAAGTTTCTTGGAGGGCTTTTGAAAGCACATCCAAGTAAATATTCGCAAAATGCATTTCACAAACTTCTTCTTCAACCTTCCGGTAAAGACCTTCCTGTAAGCGGAGTGATCTCTTCAAGTCATCTGAAAGAATATCTCCACCCAATTGCTGCTTCTTTGTCCCCACAGATTGATTTTGAAAATGAAAAAGTTTAGCTGCATGGTCCCCAGAACCAAATCCCTGAACGCTTTGTTGTGAAACATCAACAAAGGCCTGCCTGATGAGGATTTCATTAGTCTCATACATAGACAAAACCTGGAAAGAAAGCAGTTCAAGGTCCTTCTGTAATTGGTCCACAGCAATCGAATAGTTCAGGCGCGCCCTTTTGAGTGCAGCCTCTGCAGTTGCGGCCCTATTTTCAAGTTCTTTGTTGAGGGAATCCATACCATGCTTGTCTTCAGCAAGTCCTAGGATCTGATCATTCAGGTCTTGGCGCATAGACTCCATTTCAGCCTTAGTGGATGAAACTGCATACAAGCAAGTTGAGTGCTCATTTCTGAGAGTTTGCAACTCTTGCAATATCCGACTCTGATTTTCCTCAAGTTCCTGGACAAGGGTTTCATAATAACACTCCATCTGATCCATTTTCTTTGCAAGGCTCTCCCGTTCTGATTTTGAATCATCCAACTCCCTCAGAAGTTCAAAAATTTTGCTTTTCATCGCATTAATGGTACCTACAGCATCAGATTCATGAGAAATCAGGTCAGGTATGTTAAGACAATGAAGCATGCTGAGCTCTGATTGATATAATTCCACATCAAATCCTGTCCCTGTTGCAAAATGGTCTTTTTTATGTGAATTTATTTCTCTCATCTCCTTAAGGCTTGCTCCTTCAGAAGAAATCGAGTTCAGGCTGGAAACTGCTAGTCCACTTGCTTCCTTAAGATTCTGTAAGATGCCAAGCAATGCCTCTATGTGTAAGTGAAGGAACATGTCGCTTTCATTGAAGCCAAAGACCTTACTTTTAAGTCCTCTTATCTCATCCTCCATGGCTAAAAGCCCCTTTAGCCATCTGAGCTGTAAACCTTGAAATATGTGAACCTGCTTGGCTCCAATACCTTCTCTGCTGCCAAATGGAGGGCATGATGTAGAAACCTTTAGCTGTTCAAGATCATTTTTCAACTTTGAACACTCTGATTTCAGTTCAGATACCTCTTTTACCAGCTCTTCTCCAGAAGCAATCTCAGCTGCAAGTTGCTTAGCAAATTTTTGTGCTTCTTGACCTATTTCATTAGCATGACCCTGTAAAGAGCTTACCTCCAATTTAAGCTCATGAATAAATGACTCGGCCACTTCCAAGCTTCCTCTGAGCCTACTGTTCTCTTCATAAGCTGCTGCCAAGTCATTATCCACGGAATAGTCTGAACCCCACCCGTGAACCCAATCATTGGTCCCCTGCACTGAAAACCGATGATCAGAAGGATCCCCTTTTTCCAGCTGAGGACTTTGACCAGGGGAAAGTCCAGCTAAATCACCAGAGACAGTACTCCTGAGGCTATCAATTTCATGTGTGCTAGAAGTTTCATGTTTCTCAGCATATAAACTTTCTGAAGTATTGGAAGAGCCATCAAATCCAACAGCTGAGTCTATATATTCTTCATTTGGCCCCACCTCTTCCTGAAGTGAAGCAAGATCCTTTGATTTTTCCTTGAATCTAACTCTTGCATTTACCTATTATCAGGAACAAATAAAGAAAGAAAAAAGAGTAAAAGGAAGGAAGAAAATGTGAAGTTATATTACATCATTTGTATCATTTGAGCAATGCAAAATTTCTAAGAATACTTGCAGTCTTCCTCTTATTGTGTCAGTACACTAACTTGTAAATAGAAAGAGGTAACAAGCAAACCATTATTTAGACCCTGGAAAGCAATCGACTAAGTAATTTTGATGACTTATCATGATGTGCAAAATGATATGCAGACTCTCAAAATCGAGTTAAGTCACTTAATCATTTCATTTATGTCCATTTAGTTATATTTCTCCAACATAAACTATGGGGGAAAACTACTACAATCATTATGAATCAATTTCCCACTGCCCTTCATTTCGAGTGAATCCCCTAACTCAACAGCACTGAAATGCTACTCTAGATCAACAATGTATAAGCAGTATCTTGCAAAGAAGAGAGTATTGACTCGGTTATCTTTTTCCTATTTAATGAGGCACAGAAAAAATTGTCATTAGTGAATGGGTAACCGAGATAAGAGTTGCAAATGCAACAGAAATTGAGTTGTAATTTCAAAGTGAGAAAATGTGCAAAGCAAAAAGATACATGTAGTTAAATAGAAGAATATGAGATAAAGGTGTTTTTTTTCCTGCAAGCACACTTACACTTGATAATCTCTCAGTTGAAGGCTTATATAAAGAAAGTTCATTCAAATTCAGCGTAAATTGAGATCTATGTAGCATGGAAACAGAAATGTATGGAAACTGGGAAATGGGAAACGCTTCATGGGGAAATGACATTTTATAAAATGTAGGTGAGAAAACGTGGGAGAAACACGAAGTTTCCGAAAAACGTGATCTAATTGAAGTTTTCATGCAACACAAACTGAGATAAAATCAGTTAAAAAAATGCATATAATAAGACATTTCCCAATAAAACACATGATCAGACCTTATCTATTTGATAACTGACAGTCTCTTCTGAAGATGATACTCTTCGTCCAGAAGATTCTTCAGGAATATTTTGGTAAGTCTGCAGTCCCCTTTCTCTAAGTTCTCTCTGCTGCTCAAACTCTCTGAAAAGCAATTATAGCCACATATAAGTGGGATGAGTGGATGAAACATGAAGTCCACTTGTTTAAAAGTAAATACCTGAAACCAGTTTTCGAAGTAAGCAGCTGCACTGTGACCTGGGAATGGATGACAACCATTAATTCAAGAATGGATGTGATATGGTATGTCCCTATGACTATGGACATTGTCAAAGACAAGCAAGAATGGCACTGGTGGAACTATGAATATGCACATTAAATCTTATTTGTAAACTTAGTTGCTAAAGCATCCTGCAAAAGTATAGATTCAGAAATGCTCACATATAAAATAGTGCCAGAGTCACATCCATGAAGAGGCAAAGCAATGACAGACGGTTTTAATGCATCAGCATAATCAGCAAGGTTGATAGTAGCCTCACCAAGTACACTAGATCGTGATGAACCCTGATGCATGTTAATCAAATACAATTACCTTAGTGAAGATTAGATGATACATATAGAATAATATGTTGCAAAAGTGACAGGAGATCACGGAAAATGTTATGTTCAAGACCAGGAAATTGGGACATTACCATTGCCATAACAAGCTTATAGAGCTTTTCATCGTATTGCTTGGTTTTAATATCTTGGAGAAGTCTGGTGGTCTCATAGATGGGATCTCCCCACTTACAAGTCCCATTTCTCACATTGGCTTTGGTTGTCTTAGCAGTTGCTTTTCCCAAATCAGCAGGAATGAAAGATATAAAAAGTTTATCCCATCCTGATTGTGGAATCTGTATCTCATTGAAAGAAATATGATATTCTGTCACTACAGAAATCACAAACACTAAATGCATGTGAAAAAATATAATTAATCAACCATGAAATATGTACTTACATGTGCAGTCACGATAAGCTCATACTGAAAATCATGCCAGTACTTTTCAGCTTTTTTTTTTTTTTTTGAAATATAAAATTAAACCCTCTGTCATATTTAGTAGATTTTATCCAAACAGTCAAATTGCCGCTATCAAAATAAGATGGCAAAAGATAAAATATAATTATCAGATGAAATTTCTGTTGACATTTTCTTTTCAAATTTGTTCAAGAAACCTTTGTTTAAAAATAAATGGAAGAAGAAAAGGAAAAACAATGACAACAATAATTGCAATGCATCCATCGAAATGGAAATGCTCAGACAATACAGATTCTAACACTGTTGGGAGTACACTTACATGTGTTGCATGGAATTGTAGCCGGAAGACCACTTTCACTTTTGTTTTCTCCAGCTTCCATTTAGTGACCCTCGACATTACTGAATAATCAATCTATCATCAGCTGCAAAACAGTTTGGAACCCATTAAGATCCTCCAAAATCAACAGTAAAAGAAAGAAAAATCATTACTTTAATAATTAATTCTGTTTGAGGAGTAAACACTAACCAGTATTATAATATAATCTATCAGCAAAAGAACAATGCACAACAAAATTCAATTTAAAAAAGAAAAACGAATATCGAAAAAATAGCACCAAACACAAGAACACAAGGACCTAACCTAAAATGCAAACACATAATTCTCAAGCTCTGAATTATCACTGACCCCAAGTCAAACTACAACACACTGAACAACAAAAGATCCAATAACTTAATAAATTCCATTCCTTTGATCCATTTGCTTGGGAACTAAACAGATGTGGAATAATGTAAGTTAAAAACTAAGCCAAAACCATGGAGGAAAAAACAGAAACAAAGCCAATGTTGGGTAATACCAGTTTCAATAAGGCTAGAAACTTGAAGAAACGCCAAACCCAGAAAGGATATCTAAATGCCCACTAAAGAAAACAACCCCAAGATCCAAACCTTATAATTAGGCCAAGTAAATTTCAAAAATGTTCACCCCCAATAAAACGACAAACAAGAACCAAGAAATGCATTCACTTCTTCTTCTTCTGTACAGTAAAGACTAAAGAGGCCAAAAAGACTGGCACAAAAGAGAACAGAGTAAAAGAGAATCCAAAAACCAAATGTCTAGCTAAATGTAGGAATAAAAATGCATCCTTTAAAGTCTAACACACCAAACTTCAAAACAAAGCAAAATAATAATAATAATAATAATAATGATAAAGAAAAGCAAAAGATCAGCACGGCATTTACCAGATTAGAAGTTCAAGGCTAAGAAAAAACAAAGCAAAGGCCAAAAAAAGTGAAGAAACGCCGAACCCAGAAAAAATCTTGAGATTTAGATCACAGTGTATATTTCATTTAGGCACTATACTTGAAAAAACAAAAAAAAAAAAAAAAAAAAAGAAGAAGAAAGAGACGTTTATTATTTTAGAGTAAGAAAGAAAGAAATGGGGGATTAGGTACCAATAAACGGCAGATCTGCCGGTGCTTAAGGTGGAAGCGAGAGCAAGGGAATCTTTACGGACAAGGTAGCGAGTGTTCAGCTTCAGACATAGAGGTTTAAGAAAACTGTCTATGTGTGCCTGTGTCTGTCTTTGTGTTTTGATTTTCTCCTGGTTTGTTGAGATTCTTGGGGGAGAGCGAGTGACGTGAATAACTAACTATAGTGTAAACGGAGCAATAAATTTAATTAGAGATGGAAAATATGGTTTGTTTTAATTTAATTTAATCAGCAGATTAATTAAGTATGGGATTTGATTAACAATATTAATAAGAATAATAAGGTGAGATGGAAGATGGCATTGATTGAAAATGAAATGTGAGCTTCATCATAATAAGATAAATGGTATTATTATTATGATGTTATTAGAATAAAAAAGACATCCCGCCAAAGCCTGGAACCCTGTTATTTCAGCTTGTCATTGTTGATTAATTGTAATCTTATTATAAAATTTCACTTTAAATTACCACAATACCCCCCCTTCTTTTTGTGCGTGTTTTTGGGGTGGAGGGGATTTGGAGTGGTTTTGGCTACAGGACCACCACACTGGTTGGGTTTTAATAGACTAAACACAGCTAACTGGTTTCCATTTGGGACATGTTCTGGACCAGATTGCACGAGTAATTAATACAAATGCCATCTCAGGATAAGAATTGGTAGCTCCTTAGGAATGTATAAAATACAAGTAAACTTATATATTATATATTTACAGAGATTGATTATTTATTGTAGCAAAGTGGAACCCAATTGTACCTTCAAATAAAGCAAAAAATAATAATAATAAGGGTAAAGAAGTAAATTCAAATGCAACCATACAGTTTTGACTAAATTTATTACATTAAATCCCTGAAAAATGGAATGTCCTTGGATCTTAATTAGGCACCTATAAAATACTAATTGGTGTTAACTAGTGTGGTAGAAAATTAAAAATAATTTGTTTCCTACTAAACGAGATATATTATCATGAAAACATTTTGATTAATTAGATGATATGTAAATGTAAAATTGGAAACTAGGAGTTTATTTTCTTTGAACATGATATAGATATCAAGAAAGATACTAGGCATCAGTTAGTTTTCTTTCCCTTGCATCAAAGGTTCTTCAAGAATTGGTTATATATAGCACTTGATAGCAGGTTCTACGAGACAAAATAATGGAAGTCTCTACTACCATGACTTAAAACAAAAAAATAGTAAAAAGTTGTAGCAGAGCCAGCCACTCCACCATTTTGTACTCTAGACTTAAACAAGAGTCAAGAGGCAATCATGCAAGGGGTGGCCAAGATATGAAGCAAACAAGGATTTGGGCATGGAAATTTTGGGATCATGGGGTCACCAAAGCACATGGGTTTTGCTTAGGGTAGGGGCATTGGCGTTATCTTTCAAATCTAGTGATTCTAGTCATTCACAGCTAAGCCATTCCCCATTGCCCTATTTATCACGTGATAAAGCCTTTCTCATCACGTGCACACCATAATAGAAGATCCATATATATCCATGCCATGTGTGTGCTTCCTTTGCATCTTTTCTTGTGAAAAACTGATGACTGGAAAGGGAAATTTACCGAAAGCGAAAAAGGTAATTACTGATTAATGACCCACAAAAGAGTTGGCTTATAAAGGCTTAAGCCCATTTTCTTTTATGATTTGATATGGGGATCTTATAATATGGGTCCTACCCATTTCCTAAGTAATCCTACCATCAAAGACATCAGCATCATTCAACAGCTCCACTTTAAGATCTTTCCAAAAGAAATTTTACTCCCCAATTGCTATTAACCTTAATTGCCTTGTAATTTACATGTCTCATCTTCGTTGAGTTGGTTATGTATTTATTGGGTTAGGTAAGTTTGAAGTTTATTTTTCTTTTTATTTTATGAAAAAAATATTATATAATAAATATTTCAGTTAAATCAAATAGTAATTTTAATATATTTTTAAAAAAGCTTGATTATCATTTATTGATTTCATAATAAATAAAAAAGAGAAAAGAATGTTCCAATGTTTTCTTTTCATTTAAAATATGAATTTCTATATTTTCTGGAGTTGTATAAAACTATGAATTTTTTTTATATTTTAATTTCTTAACTTTGTACTTTAACTTAGATTCTTTTTGTCCATGCGTATACATCTTTTGCTGCCAAATTGATATATATACATATAAGTAAGAATTTTCATTCCTGATCCCTGGCCCAATGGTTGATGGGCCACCCTCCTTAAAAGGCCCAATTCTTAAAATAGTCACTGAAAAGGTGCATAGGGAAGTGACGGGACACTGGATTTAAGGTCGGGCTTTTTTGTAGTGGAAGTGGAAGATCTTAAAAAAGCTGATAATAAAATAAATAAAACAAAAAGGTAAAAAACTAATGCAAAGGCCTTGAAAGAGCATGAATCTTTTCTAAATAAATAAATTGAACTTTCTATCCATATTTATTAAAAATCAATCTCTTGTTTTAATTTCGATTTATTGAAATTTGAATTATTGTAAACAAATGAAGATTGTCATTGACCCCCTGTTAACAAAGTGTCTTACTTACAAGTGAAGAAGAAGAAGAAGAAGAAGAAGAAGTTGTGACTAACTAACTAATTAGTTATTAACTCTTACAAACTAGCTAATTAAATAACAACTACGATTAACTAATCTAGCCGAGCCATTGAAACTGCATTGAGCTGAATGAGCTAGCGATGAGCTGAGCTGAACCAAGCTTAGTGAGTTGGTGCTTTGACTGCTCCTCCAATTATCTTTGACTGCTGCTCTATTGATACTGCAGCTTGCTCCATATATTCATACATCATATTACGATTAACCTGTAAGCTAATTTGAGAATTGAAAAAATAAATGATTCACTTTTATTTATTTCATCAATAACTTTAAATATCTAGTTAAATTGGATTTAAAATTTCACAGCTTTTTCTTTTAAAAACTCTGATCGTTGAACAAAACATAAATATTTTTTATTTATACTAAAATATTTTTAGATTAATTTATGCATTAATTAAAATTACTTTTTAATAATTTTAAGAATTTACTTTCTACATTGGCCGTGCACTTAGAAAAATAAAAAAAGAAAGTCTTTGTGACATTCTAATCATTCTACTATAAGTCTATAACCCCTTCTCCAATAGAGGATTTTAAACTTATAAGTTTCTCTTCAACAAAGGATTTAACAGTTGGCCATTTTGGCCCAGTCTCGGATCTGTCATACTAAGGTGAAATCTTTAGTACCAATGTTGACAGCTCCTATGCATATTGGGTTAGACAGTTTAAGTGGAAGGCACAAACCCTTCTTTATTATTATTATTTTGGGAGAAGTGGAAGCACAAACTTGAAAATACAGTAAGAATGACAGATACATAATTTTGACGTGCAAAAGTTAAAGTGGGTCGAGTACAATGAAATTTTCCTTCTTTTAGACGCCCAGATATAATAAAATTCATAATCCTCAATCTATAAACTTGAGGAGAAATTTTTAAAAAAAAAAGAAAAAAAGAATGCAACACTAAGCATATAGACCCAAAACAACATGATGAATATATTTACAAGATAACTAGCTTTGTTCTAAGGAGGAGACTCTTGAAGAATTATAGCCCTTGCGGAACACCCCTAAAAGGCAACCACTAGTAGTCCTAGTAGTGGTGGTGGTGGTGGTGGTGGTTGGGTCGATCTGTTCTTTTCCCTTATGATCAGCTGCTTCTTTCTTCATAAGTTCCTTCATCTTTTCTTTATGCAGCTTCCTCATGGTGTAAGCTTCTGCTAGAGTAGCCCCTGCAAAACTTGCCATATGTGCCTCTAGAAATAAAGAGGAAATCGTTGATGTTATTACCAATATATTGTTGATGAAATGATAGATGAGGTATGAGAGGTAGTGGTGAATTTATAGGCTTCTATGGTACGTGAACTTGGACAAGATTTTCAATAATAGGCGGGTTATGATTGCCTTAGTGATCAAGAAGTAGTTAAGACTAATTAGGCCAAGGAGGCTGTGATTGGGTGACTTTTAGCACATTGATCTAGAGGGCGGATTGCGTTTGCGTAAGCAAAAATTTAGCATTTTGGGTATTGGCTAAGGTAGCCAGCTTAATTGGACTTTCATTCTATGGGCCCTTTAACTTATGGCTGTGATTTTCATGATGAAAATGAAATTTGCTTGCATGTCAAGAATAACCAATGTTAATATGTTATCGGATTGCCGTGTACAAAGTGGAATAAAGGTTTGGTGCGAGTATTATTTATATTATAATATCCTGATTAATAATTTATTATTAAATTATATAAAAATTATTATTTATTATAAAATTAAATATTATTAAATAAAATAAAATAAAATTATTATTTATTATTATATTATTTAATAGCATTATAAAAATATACTATTGAATTCACCATCACTCACACCGTATAATTTGACTAAGAAAAAGGAAGCACCATTAGAAAAGCCGAAGCACCTTCTCCACATGTGCACACAATCTTGGAGACATAAATACGTAGGCAAATATGTGGCATTTTGAGCTGTATTCGAAATTGGAATTAATTTGTTGGGCCCTTGCCATGAAAGTTGACCTTTCATCATCAACCTCCATAAAAATGAAATTCCTTGGATGTTAAGAATTTTCTTGGATGTCAAGGATAATTGCTGGCACCGACGATTACTTCATATGATTTGCTAAGTAGTGATGTATATTGTTACTGCTAGACCAGCAAATCCATTAGGAAAGAACCACTAGATTCTCCTTATGGGCATACATATATACAGAGATTAAAACCATTGACCCATAAAAAAAAAAAATGACAGCTTGTTTGGAAGAGGTTATGGACAAACATGAACAAATATAAATTACCAATCCAAACATATATATTAGAAATTAAAGAAATCGAATTAAAAGGATAGAGATGGCATAAATTAAGTAAATGTTAAACCCGACAATGATTGAGTAATGAGTTAAAATCAACTATTACTAAAAGACTAGAACTAATCAATTAGATATTCAAACTCAAATTATTATATTTCTTTTATATTTTGTATAGATTTCCAACATGAGATTTTTAACTCTCAATAATATATACCAATTCATTACAATAGATTTCCAACGTGAGATTTTTAACTTTTAATAATATATACCAATTCATTACAATAAAGGTGATAAATGAGTAGAAGTAATTCAAATTAATATTAAATCAGAGCAATTTATCCTTTTTTTTAGTAAATTTGAGTTTACTTATTTTATAGTTTGGTTATTATCATATTGAAGTACATAAAGATTTTTTTTCATTTTTTCGAATAACAAATCAAATCACTCCTAACTTTTATTTTTAAAATTATAATATTATTTTTATTATTTTAATTTTGAATAATTTAAATCAAGTCAAATTTAAATTATTTTAAGTAAAGTGAAATCTTTTCGAATTTTGTATTAGTTTGTATCAAAATTACCAACAATATAAAATTCTATACTAAAATTTGAACATAATCATCATGACGGTGAAGAAAATGAATAATGAATTAAGAATCAGTTTCTAAAAGCCCAACTTTTATTAAAAAAAAAAAAGAAAAGTAATAAATGAAACTATTTTTTTTTTTTCGAAAAAAGAAATTTTGGTCTTCTAAAATTCGAGCTCTTAACTTTTTGAGCCAGAAATTAACTTTTAAAAGAGTGACTTATGGTTTAAAAAAAAAAAAACTATATAATCAGCAATTTTATTGAAAGAGTATTTTTAGTTCGATAAGACAAAATAAAGTTAAAATTGATTGATATTTCACTATAAAATTTTAAATGGGTATTTTCTAGTTCAACAAAAAGATAAAAGAAAAAAATTGATTAATATTCAACTTTAAAAGACTTAATTAAATTAGAAGTTCAATTGTAAAATATAAATTTATGGTTCACTGGATATAAAAAATATCAAATCAAACTAAATGGAAAATGATAAAAATAAAAAATAAAAGCTACGTAAATCATCCACATATTAGACACGAGGATCAACATTTGCAGTAGTATATATGTAATATCCTTATGTTTATCATTTAAAAAAATAAGTTAAAACAAATTTTTTTTATACTAATTGAAACTCATAGAATATTACCAAAAGTATCACTATTTGTGAATATCCACTTCAAACCTTAATCGTATTCTATAATTATCAAACATTGAAAGAAATGCTATTTATTTTTAGTTTTGTTATAAAAATTCTCAAAATTATAGTTTGATTATTTTTACTTATATTGATTTAACGAATTCATTAAAAAAAACTATTTTATCATAACTTTTCAGTAGATTTGAACACAACAAGAGGAGCACATTTTTTGGTGCATGAGTCAATATCCCTTAACTCAAGTGATAAGATATTATATTGAACTTGTTGTTTTGAATTTAAATTCACCAAAAGAATATAAAAATAAGTTTTTGTAAATTTATTAAATTTAACATGATTAATCTTATATATGTGTGTGTGCGCGTGTCAGTGAGTGTTTTTGAAAACTAAACTAGAAGGTGAATCGGTTTTAAGATTGATTTTCGGTTCAAGCGGTTGAACCGATTTGACTGATCTGGGACATCCTAAGTTCAAAATTATAATTATGTATATATTTTAGCAAAATAGTCTAACAATTCAGAAAAATAATGAAATAAAAATTATACAAACACCATTCATTATCAAATATTTATCCCTAAATTTAGTTATTATAAATTCATAACAAAAAATCAATAAAATCAATAACTGAACTAAGTTAAAATTTGCCTAAATTCGAATATTATAACAAAACCCTTTATCACTATCAAGAAAATAACCGTAGACCATAATACCAAATGTAATAAATAATTTTTTTAAACAATTTCCACAAAGAATTAAGTTAAATATAGTTTTATATGAATTTTATCTCTAAGGTTACACTACACTCCACCTCATGAAGTGATAATAGTGAAAAAACAAATCAATAATTAATAATCTCTAATAAAACTTACAATGGAACAATCTCTAATCATATGGTAAGAGATAAACTGATTTGGATGATGGATTTGTGCAGAACGAAAGGAGAGCCAACATGTTTTAGCCATACAATAAACTCATTATTCGATGAAGATTGAAGATGTGATGATATATCCACAAATTGAGCCCTCATCAACAAGAACTTGTTTCAAATCTCAATTTTTCAACTGATCTGAGCTTTACTTTTAAGATGGCTTAGGTTTAACAGTATAATATGTATATCATGGACCCAAGTCCATGTTACAACATGAAACCATGATTAATACGTACTATTTTATTTAAGTGTCACACGTGTCATTTTTTTTTAAAAAAAAACTGCATGTACATTGGTATTGAACTGTATATATATTGGTGTTGAACTGGATATTTATTGAAATCCATAAAATAGATTAATGAAAAGTACATTAGTTTTCAATTGATATTTTACCAACAATATAAAAAATTCTAAAAAACTTTGTTGATATACGTTGTTTTTGCATGTATATTAGTTCATTAATTTTGAAATGCATTGTTCTTTAACTGCAAATATATTAGTTTTGAAATGCATATATATTGATATTGACTTATATGTAAATTGATCCTTAATTACATATATATTGAAATTTATAAAATAAATTAATGAAAAGTATATTAATGTTAAATTAGTACTCCAAAAATAACACAACAAATTCTAAAAGACTTTGTTGATATACATTGTTCTTGTATGTACATTAATATATTAGTTTTGAATTGTATATACATTAGTTTTGAACTGCATGTATATTGATCTTTAACTACATATACATTAATTTTTAACTGTATGTATATTGAAATCTATAAAATAGATTAAAGAAAAGTAAATTAGTTTTGAATTGGTATTCTAACAATAATGTAACAAATTCTAAAAAACTTTGTTGATATACATTGTTCTTATACATTGATCAATTAGTTTTGTACTTATAATTCCTTTCATTTATATATTCATAGATTCAATATACCTGTAGTTCAACACCAGTATACATGCAGTTCAATACTAATATACATGTAGATCAATATCAATGTACATGCAGTACAATACTAAATGTACATATAGTTAACAACTAATGTATATAAGTCATAAGTGTGAGATTTAATGAAACGGTGCGTTTTGATTCTCGATGCATGAAGCAATATGAACCTGAATACATTATATAATTTGTGGTATATATGTGTGTGTGTGTGTGTATATATATATATATATATAGATATTGCTCTTGTTTTTGCTCTTCCAAACCTTGGGATTCTTTTTTTTTTTTTTTTTTTTTTTTGAGAATTCAGGTAAGCAATAAAGGGAAATAGGAGAAAAGGAGATGCCCCCCATTACTATTTTACTAAGGTTAGTTACTTTGCTAAAACTGAAATTTCATTACTTTATCAAACTGCACGACTTACATTCCAATCCTTAAAAAAAAAACCGAAGTTACTAATTAACTAAACTATGAACATACATATATATAAACAGCTGCCATAATTTCATCCCATTATTATTAATTCATCCCTTCATTAGAATCCAATCTCTCTACTTCTTTTCCGGCAGCATGATGAGTGCCCTTTGCTGGAGCTGGATGGACTTTCTTGAACGTTGATGGAAAACAGCCACTCGACTGTTTATTCACTTCAAGATCAAATCCTTCTACTTTAGCTCTTTCTTCTTCCATTTTCTTCAATGCTTCTTTGTGTAATTTTCTTTGCACGTATGCTTCCGCCAGGCAATACCCAGGAGTAGCCATGGTCAATATTATTACAAAATAATAAACAGACCTAAATGATGAACTTGAAGTACTCTAGCTAGAACTGAAGCAGTGTGAGAGTTTTGAATGTTTTTGAAAGGGTCATTTTATAGCCGTGGACTGGCTTGGGAATCAAGGAAATTAAAATAATGATTAATGTCTAATGCGAGGTCAGTGTTAGATCTTAGTAGATTCGGAGTAATTTATTTGCATTATTTGGTTGACCCTGGAAATGGTGGCACATGAGGCTGGGAAATGGCCAAGAAAATGAAGGGCCCCGTATTCTACGTAGTCTAGTGTCGCTTGTACCATACTGCCATTGGTACATGTTTGCTTGGTGACCAAGTCGTGAAATGATATTATATATATATATATATATATATGTAGACAACACATATATGGGATTCTACCACTTCATATGAGTGTTGATTGGATGATAATTCTGTTGTTGTTGATGGAAGATGATGCATATAAGGCCCCGAATTTTCTATTTATAAAAAGAAAAACAAGAGTACAAATTGGTTGAGGTCAGCTAAGAATTAGTCGTGGCCGGCAATATTTGGACTTCACTAATGGATATTGCTTTGCATCTAAAGAAATCAGCAGCTAATATACCAACAGGAGAAGGTAGCGTTAATTGAGTTTTTTTTATGATTGATGTAAATCATCCCTCAAATAATAATGTTGTGAGTTTAAATCTCAGGTATAGTTAGTAGGAAAAACAAAAATAAGAGCCTAGTGGTGAAATAATCTCTTGATTGGATTATTAGGCCATACACCAATATCATAATTAACTATATACCTAAGCTAAGAAACTACTTAAAAGAATTTTTTCAGCCTCATTGAAGCTCCCAAAATATTATCTCCTGGTCCAAATGCACTGGCCCTAAGATATCCTTCTCCACCAGGTCCGAATCCCCTGCCTGGAACAGTCACTTCATCAGTTTTCTCAAGAATTTCATTGCGTACATCCCAAGAATTCAATCCAGGAGAATGTATCCAGACATAAGGTGCATTTTTTCCTCCATAAACGTCCAGACCAAGTGCTTCAAATGCTTCAACGAGTAATTTTGCATTCTCCTTGTAGTATTCAACTACATTTTTCACTGCCTTGTAACCCTCTGCAGACAAGCAGGCTAACCCTCCAGCCTGAGCTATATTTGATGCCCCATTGAAGCAAGTGCATACAATGCGGTTAAAATCTTTAATCACTGGAAACCTATTAAAATATAACAGCTCTTCAGGCACCACAGTCCAACCTAGCCGAACCCCAGTGAACCCAGCAAATTTTGAGAAGGATGAAATTTCAGTAGCAACCTGCAGGATCACAAAATGTGGCAGTAAAATTTGCTCATTTATATAAAGTTTATAATGATGAATTTTGGGTCAATAGACTGTAAAGTTGCACTTTCGCACTTCATTTGAAACTAACCTCTTTCGTCTCAGGGATTTCAAAGAGTGTTCTTGGGCTATCATCCGATATATAAGCAGCATATGCCGAGTCATAAACTATTATTGACCCATTAACCTAGGCAAAATCTACGAGTTACTGTAGTTGCTGCCGCGACGCTGCTTTACCGGTGGGATTGTTTGGACAGCAAAAGAAAATGATATCTGTTCTTGGAGTGGTTGACAGGTCAGGAAAAAAATCATTCTCAGGTCCACAGTTCATGTACACGATGTTGCTATACTTCCCGGTTTCCCCTTCATACTTGCTTGCTTGACCAACTATTACACTGGAATCTTTATAGCCTGCTCAAAGCATATATTCTGTCGATATGATGTTGAAAATTTTGAAAATTTCTAAAAAGCAAACAGAGGAAATAACTTCTACTTGTGTTCAAATTTATTTGTAATTAAATAATTAATAGTATTTAAATTTTTTAAAAATTAAAATACTATTTGTCCTTATTAAATATCAAAATTATTAACAATCCAACTTGAAATAATATTTGTCCTTATTAAATATCAAAATTATTAACAATCCAACTTGAAATAATTCTATCTAAATTCATTTAGAAAAAACTTAAAATTTATCTAGCCTATTTACTACCTTCATTTAGAAAAAAACTTAAAATTTATCCAACCTATTTACTACCTCTATTTGAGATGTTTAAATGATAAGCTTTGAAATATGAATTTATCTAATTTAATTGAAAATAGTACATAATTTTATGAATTTCACAAAAATCCATCATGTAAAAAAATAAAAAAAATTAAAATTCATTTTCTGATGATTTAGATATTTCAAAAATAAAATTTTAATTCTAAAAGTACTTTTTATGGATTTATTATACATTACAACTAATTATAGTTTTCAAATTTTAAATTCAAATCAATATATATATATATATATATTCATTCGAAGTCCTCCAATCCAATTGAGAAACAAATATTTATTTTGTCAATACATATTCCATACTCAACGGACTTTCTAATAAAGATGTAAAAAGGGAAAAAAAATACATGTAAATTTAAATTAAAAAAAGAATCAGAAGAAAATGTGATGGAAATCAATATGCTACATATGTACCATGTATGCTGCCAAAAAATCATGGTCATTCAATGTAAGTCAAGATAAAATAAAATCAAATGCCAAACGGTTCATGGAAAAACATTGTCCCTTATTATAACCCAATGCCACTCAACAAATGCCTCAAAAAAGGTTGCAGATTTATAGCCGACTCAAAATTAATTCAATTTAAAATTGATTTAAAATCTTTGAAAAATGTTATGAAATTTGATTTTAATCCAATTCTCTGGCATGCATATATAACCTGATTCAAAGATATAAATTCAATCATATTAAACATTTTAAAAAAATTAAAATCAAAATAATATTTTATATTTAAAAAATCAAAATTATAAGTGATCTTCTGATACAAATCTTTAATATGATAAAAAAATAATTCAAAATCTTTTATGTATCATAATTTGATAATTCAAATTGATTCATGTGCAACTCAAATAATTTAATATGAACTTATCTGACTTGTTTGTCACTTTTAATTTAAAGTAATACAATTTTTCATCTACGACCTAGCATGTATCAATAAATTGTAATCTAAGTCTCGTGAAGAAATTATAATCTAACCCATCTTTATTTATGTGAGAATTGAATTAGAATAATTCTAATTAGAGCTTACTAATTGATCAAACAATTTTCATTCTCAAACTGTTAATTAAATTATAACAAATCAAATTTTCTTTTTGTTTGAATTTGACTTTTATTGAATTCAAATTCACAATTTTTTATCTGTAAAATTAATTATAATATTACTAAAACAATTGTTAATTCATAAATTAAAAATCTTTTTGACATAGGGTTGCACACACATTAATATATACACTTGAGGTATTAATAATTTTGTTATACGTACCTCAGCCATGGCCGATGCTATGATATCAGGAATAGGGTGTGCGGTATCACCGATGTCGAGTCTTATCAATTTTGCATGTGGCTCCTTTTCCATGTGTTCATGCTCGCGCATGGATATCTGTTTGAGAAGCTCCAATTTAATGCCAAGAAAACCAAATATTTGCTGCATAGAAATAATATGGAAGCCAATTAATAATACACGGAAATAAATTGACCTTAAAGTAATTTCATGTATAGGTATACCTCAGGAAACAAATATCCACTTTGAAGGCTCTCCATATTCACATTGCGTGGATTTTTTGTGCACTGACCTGCATGTACGTTCGTAGTCAAATTATTAATATATTAGCATTTAGACTAATAAATATCTAACGAATAAGAATTTTATTTGGGGATGGACTTACCAACTCCCACGTCATTGTTGGCCTTGGAACTGCAAAATCATCCCAGACCCAGTAATTAAGTTAGTAATAACACATAAATCATAGATGAACATTAAGAAGAAATTAGAAATTAGTGAGAATAAAGGGCTTAGTGTGCAAATAATTGTTTTTATCAGGAACCTGTTCCAATTCGTTGCAGTAAAACTGCATTAGGTCTGCAAAAGGGAAATGACATTTGAGAATGCACCATGGATCTTTCTTTCAGGAGTTTGGCTTTGTAGTATTAGTAGAGCTGCAAATACCCTCAAGAATAAATGAAAGCTAATTATGCAGTGGAAATATTGGAGCTAGAGAGAAAGGACGCAAAGTTTATAGAGGAACATTATCTATATATATATACACAATATCCAATAGGAAAGGAAAGCTGGGGGGCATTTCAGTTGTAGATAAAGAGAATTTTCCAAAGATACTTCCTGGAAGAATGATTAGATTAGATGCCAAATAAAGGATAATATAGGAACTATTGCCAATCTAAAAACAAAATTGTCTCTTTTTTTTTTTCTAAAAATAACTTTTTTCTTTTGATATTTTAGGGTTACCATTAGTATAATTTCTTTTCTATTTTTTTCTTTATTTTCGTTAATAAAATAAATTATTTCACTCTATTTTGTTTATTTAATTTAATTTTTTTATTTTTTAAGAATTTTTATGTTAGATTCATTATTTTATCTCTTTTATTGAGAGTTTCTATTTCTTTTTTTTAGAATTTTGGTAACTTAAGATTGTTTATTTAGTAATATATGATAATATATTATTGAGTATTGTCTTTTAAAAATATTCTAAAATATCATATGAATTTTAGTTTATATCGTGTTATCACGTATTGAATGAGGATCTCTACAACTAATGAAGAGGCAAAATTATCAAAAAAATTATAGTAAAAATAGAATAATATGTTTGAAATTGAATCAATATGTCGTTGTGGTAATATTGAGAATCAATTCATATTAAACTTTAAATTATAAAATTATTTTTTTCTATAGATATTTTATAATTATTTATAAATAAAAATATTTTCTATTATTAAAAAAATAAATGTCAAATAAAACTATACATATGCATGCATGCCATTCTAATAATTTAATATTATTTTGTATGGAGAGAGAAGGTGAAAAAGTTGTATAAGTCTATACTCACAATTCATAATTAACAAATAAATAATTTAATTTTAACGGACTATATCTTCGACCTTTATGTCATTGTCAATAAAAGTAATGCAACTGAGCTCTTTTTCAAGTCAAATTTGTATAATTTCAGTTCCACATTTATCTTAATTGATTATTCGTGAATTTTGAACCAATTTGTTTTAATTTTATTTCCAAATTTCTGTACAATTTACTTATTATTATATATTTTTTGCTTTGAATTTGCCAACCCTGTAAATATGTATGTTTCAAGTTATTTTAATTACTTTCTCGTTTCTAAATAATTAATGTTAAAAAAATAATTATTTTAATATAATTGTCGTTCTAGCTCTCGATATTAACTTTTTTCACTATTTCTAATGAATTATATTTTTAATATTAGTAATAGAATATTAGTTAAAAACAATTAAGAGTATATTAATTTATATTAATTAAAATTATTCTTAATTAGTTATTTTTTAATATAAGTGTATATCTCTAAGATGCCAATTATTTAGAAACAAATGATGTATCTCTTAGTTTAACTAATTGTCAGTTGAAATGTAAGTATTGTGATCGAAACTTGTTTATCAATCCTCTTGTGGAGAGCCGTTTGTGGTTCGCAGCTTATAAATTTGCTGCGGTACCTTGAAGAATAAAATTTCCACCGGAAAAACTGGTCCGGGGACATTTCCTTGAACCTAACCACTTGCATGTGCCAATTTCATGAATTAACCAAAACAAAAAACTGGCCTCAGCAGTACATGGCTGCCAGAACTTTCATGACCCACCCCATATATATATATTAAAAGAAAATTCAAACCCAAAACTTCATTTTTGCATATATGCAGGAAGAATGCAGGCGTCGCAGTATTGATGATGATGAACGAGAAAATGAAGTGGGGAATGAATATTTCACAAAATTTAAAATTAGATAACAGTCCATTTTTATGGTGGAGTGGTGCAAGAAGTATATGCCATCAGATAAGCACACTCAGGAAGCGGAACACTTAGATTTATATTGACAATGACCCTTCTCCACATAGGAAATTAAAATTTCTTTTTAACATGTGATGTCTTTTATTCCATGATGAATCGTTCCATCTTCCCACAATTTGTATTTATTAATGAGACTTAGATTTATATTTGAATTCACAATCTCATAATAATATATGGGATTGGTTAAGTGGCTGAAGCACAACTCAAGCATTTAGAATAGATGACCCATAGTTGCATTGTGAGCTAATTATATCTAACTTAATGAGCCCAAAATATCAGCCCAGTACCAAATTTAAAATGGCCTGCCATTTGGAAATGAGCTTAATTGCCTTATCATAGGTCTGATCTCATTCTATCTTCCTTCCCTTTTCCCCCTTCTATAACTAAACCTGTTTTCCTCTCTCCTATAGCCCTAATCTTGGCGCCGTATTCTAACCCTTACGGCAAACAAGCAATAACTGTTCAATGAGGTAAGCACTGTACCTCTTCATGTATTTGAATTTCTATATATGCATATGAATCTTTCAATTTATATACTGAAATCTGATGATTAGGAAATGGATGAAATGTTTATTGCATTAGCTTAGGACAGAAAATGAAAGCTTTTTTTTTTCCCCCAAATCTCCTTTTTCTTTTTGTGAGTGTTTTATGTAATGGATAAAGATGAGATCTTTTTGCAAGGAAAAGCTTCTTTTTTTTTTTGTTGATGTGATTAGGATAAAGAAGAGATCTTTGTATTTATTGAATCATCCTGGTTAATTTTTGGCCTGCACAGGATCATTTATTGATAGAATGTAAACTTCAAGCTGATGGTTTTTAGTGTTGTAAGAGCGAAAAGATTCAGTATAACATCTTGGGTGGCCTTAGTTTTGCCCATTCTTGAAATTGGTAGTGTCAGTCATTTTGACATCTTTAGAAGTATGAGAGAAGTCAAAGTGAAAAGTGGTTCTGGCTTTTGTAACCTTGCATGTGATGGAGAGTCTCATATAAAACAATCTGGGTTGGTTGGCGAAGGAGGGATGTGTTCATCCTCAAAAGTTCAGTCTACCCCTGAAATTGAAAAAAAGTATGTGCATCGTGTTTATGATGCTATTGCCCCCCATTTTAGTTCCACTAGGTTTGCCAAGTGGCCAAAGGTTGCATCTTTCCTGAATTCCTTGCCTTCTGGTTCTCTTATATTGGATGCTGGATGTGGTAATGGGAAGTACTTGGGATTGAATCCTGATTGTTTTTTTATAGGATGTGATATTAGTGCACCACTTATCAAAATATGTGCAGATAGAGGAAATGAAGTCCTGGTTGGGGATGCAGTGAATCTTCCTTACAGAACTGGTTTTGGTGATGCTGCAATTTCCATAGCTGTGTTACATCACCTTAGTACAGAGAATAGGAGGAAGAAAGCAATTGAAGAATTAGTTCGAGTTGTCAAAAAGGGAGGTTTCGTACTTATAACTGTTTGGGCTGTAGAGCAGGAAGACGGATCATTGGTTGCCAAATGGACTCCTCTCAACCAAAAGTATCTAGAAGAGTGGATAGGATCGGGTAGTCCTCGTGTTCGAACCCCTTCATCCATCACTCTAGAAAGCATCCCAGAAACAGAAGAGAATAATTCTAAAGAGCATGTAAAAGATTCCAAGAAAAATGTAGATGAAGAGTTTAAAAAAACCTCTCAAACTGAAAATGATTTCATGGTTTCTAAAGATGAGAGAAATGCAAAAAATCAACAAGAATATTTTGTCCCTTGGCATTTACCATATCATCGTGCTGAAGTCAGTGGTGCATCTGTTCGTGCTCTTGAAAGTGGCCTGGCAAAAAAAGATGATAAAAAGGGTGCCGTAGTGTACAATAGATATTACCATGTCTTCAGCGAAGGTGAACTTGAAAGGTAATAAATGTTGTACTATATGTAGTATAGCTAAGTAATTTTAAGTGCTTTGAGTGAGACATTCTTCATTATTGCTGTTTTCTTCATGGTTTTTATTCTAAGTCCTTCCCCTTTTTGTCTGCAGTATGTTTGCGTTTACATGATATGTTATGTCTTTTTTGCAGGTTAGTGACTGGCATGGAAAATGCAGTAGTAGTTGATAGATTTTTTGACAAATCAAACTGGTGCATCATTCTTGAGAAAACATCATGACAAACTGGCTGAAATGTCAATAACATTGTGGGAAATTTAGCTGTAGAAGTTGGCTAATCTTCTCTTTCGACGATTTTATTGCATCATCCGGATAGATGTAATGGACGTGAGCCTCAGTGTGATCAGTGATTCGAAGGTTTGTGGTGAAGTTACTTGGTCACTATTGTGTTTAGTTGGTTGGTAGCTTATCAAGAAAACATATGGCATTTCTACTAAAGCAGATATTTTTTCACACAATTTCTTTGTTAGAATTGAGTTTATCAATGTTGAATTACATTTATACTGTACCATAGAGCTGTGCACCAATTTTCATGTACTTTTCATATTTTATATATAGTCTAGATGTTTTCAACTGAATGAAGTTTTGCCAATTAATGGAGAAGTTAAAAGGGTCAGGCAAGGTATCTAGAGATGGCCTAATCTTAACACTTTTTTTTTTATTTTAAATGATTCTAGTTATGCTATTTGTGTGTTGTAGGCCATTTAACTACACTGCAGTTACAGCCTTATTTGTCGGTAATGCACTTAGCTCATAGAAGTTCCCTGATTGTTTAGAATCTCAATCCCTGAAAGAGGAAGGGACGGTGTTCAAATGTAGTGACAACTGGGTAGTACTTTCCTGTTGGAAAAGCCATAAATAACTCAAATTTGCATGATTTTCTGTTTTTGTTGATTGTCGAACGGAACTCTTGGTGTTATGTATCATCAATCAGAGTTATGGCTGTACTTTGTTCATTTTCAGAATAAATATATAAGAACCATCTTTGGCCACGTTAAAGTATCACTTTTTTTGGTACATGTGCATTTACCATCTCATAAATCACGATCAAAGTTAGGCTTAAAATAGACATGGAATTGAAAAGGAATGTTCTTAGTTTTTTGTTTTTTCTGTGGCATTGCAGCAGATGTGTATTGCACCTTGACGAT
Source organism: Omphalea diandra (assembly GCA_949677035.1). NCBI lineage: Eukaryota > Viridiplantae > Streptophyta > Magnoliopsida > Malpighiales > Euphorbiaceae > Omphalea > Omphalea diandra. The sequence goes on from CATIWR010010873.1 coordinate 25,995, forward strand.
AGGAGGAAAGTTTGTTTCAACCTACTCTTAGTTTTCTGTTGCTTATTTCATTTTCATAACCGTTCTTGACAGTTCATCTGTTCCTTGGGAGGACTTCACTTTTCTATAAATATCCCATTTAACAGAACCAGGAAACCCATCCTCTACCCCTACACAATGGAACCCCTGCAGTGTGCCCATGTACTAGAGCAGCTTCCAGAACCAACACTAATTTTTCACTTGGATGCTTCATTAGTGAAGTCATCTTCTCTGTTTTGTTACTTCATGCTTGTAGCCTTCGACAGCGGAGGGCTGTTAAGATCTCTCATTCTGCTTGCTTTGTAACCTCTAATATGTTTCGTAGCTAATGAGCTGTGGCCGAAAGTTATGGTCTTTACATGTTCTGTTGGGATGAGGATGAACAGACTTGGGAGTCAGAAATGCTGTTTGATGAAGTGATATGTTATGTTGAAAGGGTTGTTGAAAGTTATTTAGGTATTAGGAAAGAGAGTTCGAAGTGTTTGTGGGGTTTTCCTGGGTTTAATGGAAGAAAAGAAGGCAAATTGCGATTGTTTCAATGGGGGTTAGGAGAACATGGAAACTTAAGCTATTGGTAAATGGTGATTCCGGCAAGTTTCTTAATCAACAATTTGTGAGGTTAATCATTAACAATTGCTTTTATTTGATTTTTGTGGTGGTGAATTTTCCTTGGTAGATGGTATGATTTACTTGGTGAAGCATTCTTTACTTTTTGATTTTTTGCAGTATGATTTCCAATTGAAAATGCATTAATATTGATCATCTAAATTTAACATTTCTATATACTAAACTTTGAAATCCTCGAGGAATACTAACTGCTAATCTGCATATGAAATTTTTTTTAAAAAAGATCAGACCAACTTAGATCAAAGTTGTTTTAATTTTAAGTAAAAAGTGGAGGGGTTTTTTTTTTTTTAAAAAAAAAAAAAAGTAAAGGATTGGAAGCCGGCGATCAATGAGCATACTCAAACATCCCGACTAGATTAGCATGTTATTGATAGTCTCATCATATAATTGAGTTCAAAAACATTATTAAATAAAAATAGAAGAATATAGAAGTATCCAGACTCATTAGGGGTTTGTTTTTAGAGAAAAGTGGGGATTGATTATTTTTCACCATAATGAATAAAGGAAGCACTCATTATAGGTTGGCACTAGTGATGATAAGTGGGGACGCAGAGAGTGAAAAAAAAAATTATAGTAAAAATTAAAATTTAAAAGAAATTTGTGAAATTAATTTTAAAGTTATTAGCACAATAAACTGATATTATAAAGTCATACTATATTTGAAAATTTTAGTGCTATTAAAATGAGGATTTTTTTTTTTATGTAGTTTTAATGCTTTTAATCCTGAAAAATAAATATTTTCAAACTATTTGTTATAAAAAATTTTACAAATATTTCCAATTTTAATTGTTATAAGACAGTACTCACTGCCTATTTCATCAAAAATTTAATTTAATTCTAAATAATAAAGTTAAATGCATATTTCATAAAAAAAATAATTTAATCCTAAAAAATAAATATTTTCAAACTATTTGTTATAAAAAAAATTTATACAATTTTGAATTCTAATTGTTATAAGAAAGTACTCAATGCATATCTCATCAAAATTTTAATTTAATTTAAAATAATAAAATATTTAGAAACTTAATAAAACAAAAAATAACAACTTATAAATTAAGATAAAGATTTTCTTTGTCTATCAACTGAGTTTTAAAACAACAAAATTTATTTGTGAACCTAGTAAATTTTTTAAATGACTTATTCAAAAATTTATCTTAGCACATGTATGCCATACAATTATGACTAGTGCTATAATAACAGACAAGACCAAGTCCTAAACAAAAGCATTTATCCTCTTAGTATACCATACACGAATAAACTAGCAACAGAAGGTTAGTCTAAGGATCAAGGAAGAGATTAGTGATATATGTAAAAGCTTAGGCAAAAGAGATTTTAGAAACTCATAGTTTATCGATAATAGGCAATGTCTAGGGAAAGTGTTTTCTGCCTTTATAATACAAATTGGCTTTTCTTATATTGATGGAGCAAAAACACACTAGATAAGATAGAATCTTACCCTTACAGCTAGAAAAATATTAAAGACACACCACTAACTAAATTAAAGCAATCACATGCTTTACTCTTACAAGTTCTTTCACACCTTTTAACAAACTTCTTTTATAAAAGCATAATACAGCTCGCTATCACTTAATTATTGGCTCATGTGATGGAAACAATGTGAGCGCTTCGGATTTCGTAGTTATGCTCGAACAAGTGAAATCTTACTTACAACTCTTACCTTTAATCGATCATCAAAGGGATCAAGAGGACAGAGGTTTATACCTTTGTAATAACACCTAATCATGGCACACAATTTTGATCAACAGGGGATCTTTAAGGCCTCATGCAAAATAGAAGCCCCTTGTCCAAAGTAATGGTCAACGGGGCATTAAGGTGGGACAATACATTGGTACCATCTCTAAGTGAAATGTAGAGTTATCGCTCAACTTTAGTCGAGACAAGAATCCAAATAAAGACAAATTATGAGTCTACCTAATTCATTTAGAAGGCCCAATCCATCTTCATCTCATCAAAGATCGGGTTCAAGAGTTGAACGACTTGGTGAAGAGGTTAGGTAACCCCCAAGTCGCACGAATATAAGGATCCAGCCTTCAAGCAATCAATGGTTCATTTTTATAATTTGCCTTTATTAATCAATTTCTCATTTATCCACCTAGGCACATCTATCTAAACAACCCATCAACCATAAAAATAAAGTTTGCAATGCAAGAATGATATGCAACATACAAGAAAGCAATAAGTAATATACAAGGCGAGGATGAGGGATACATATCCAAATGGTAGGGTTATCATACAATGAACTTAAACAGATTAAAAAGCATGCATTGTCATCCATTCATCCATATTCAAACATCAAAAGGGAGTAGGGACATGCATCATGACATAAGGAATAAGCATGCATTATCATCCATTCATCCATGACCACATAGTATGACCATTAAGACCAACTTGTGGTCTTACTCAAACATAACACCTACACCCAAAAGAAACACAAGTTAATAAATGAAACTACTGTAAAACAAACCAAATAAACTCAAAGCCCAAGGAAAGAATATAACACATATTACCATCTCTCCCATGCAAAAGGTGGAATATAGCACATATTACCATCTCTCCAATGCAAAAGGTGTCTAGATATGCATATAAGCCCTTAATATCACATTTCCATATAACCATCCAGCAAGCAAATAAAATAGAAATGCATAAATCATGAGCATGAAAAGAAGAAAACATGCAATGCAAAGTATTTAGAGGATGTGGAGTGATCTAAGGCAAAAACTCACAACAAGAGCGATCTTAGGATGGATGAATCCTCACCCATTAGCCATAAATGAGGGTTAGAATGCAAATAAAAAAGGGAATCACATAACAAAATACCATTTACATGCTTTTAACACAAGTAAAACCAAGGTTATTGGAATCCCAAGTTCCTCACTTGGTCAATGCCCTAAAGTGACTAATAGCAAAACTAAAATCATCATTGAATTTACATTAGAAAGCATGAACATTAAGATAGAAAAAGCTATGAAAACCTTTACAAAACCTATCAAATTTTTGTTTTTGAAGTGAATAGAGGTCCTTAGCTATCTAGCCTTGTCCTATTATACCACTAGAGTGATGAAGGAACATAAAAGAAAACCATGGATAATAGAAATCTGAATGAGAAGAAAAAATGTTGCACAAGATTGTGCCTAGGAAATCAGGGTTGTACAACCCATTATTAAGGTTGTTCAACCCAGAATGGTGGGTTGTATAGCCTATACAAAGGTTGAAAAACTCCCCAAATCCTAGGTTTTTGAAAATAGAAAAAGAAAGAAGAAGGGGAAGAAGAAAGGGGGGAATGGGGGATCTTGAATGCCTTTATATGTTTTGTCCCCTCAAAAGCTCACAAGGTATTCAATATCCTCCAAAAATGCTTAGAGAATGCATAAAAGTGAAGAGCAAGACCTAGTTCTACCTTAGAATGAGTCAGGGTGAAGTAAGGTTTAGGTTTTTTATGTTTGAGGAATAATTCTAACAGAGTAACATTAGAGTTTTCAAACCTTTTCTCTTTCTTCAAAATAGGGGGTATTTATAAAAGGAGAAGTGTGCACTAGAGCCAAAAATGGTTCTAGTTGTGCCATGTTCGTATCCCATCACAGAGTAGAAAAGTGTTGTATTAGAATTAGGGTTTACATGTGGATTATACAACTAAGAATAGACTGTACGTCCTTGTGTCAAGGTTATGCAGCCTTAGGGTTTAGGGGGGACTAGTACTAAAAGTTTCTCTGGACTAAGGTTTTAGGAAGGCTATACAACTTTACTTTGAGGGATGTATAACCCCGTTTGATGGGTTGTATAACCTACCAAACTTAGCTGGCAGCCGCAGACTTGGCTTGGGTTTGGTCTTGGGCTTAGGCTTAGTCTTGGCTTTGATGGGCTGATAGTTAATCACTAATCTTTTTTTCCCACAAACTTGTTCTGATCTCTTATTTACATAAATGCTTGACAGGCCCAATCTGACTTGGTTGGCTCAATAATTCCTTCGAGTGTGAGTTGACAACATTCTTGATAGACCAAGGTTAAATCTTTTGGGCTCATTCCTAGATGGTTTGCTTTTGTAGGGTTTATGTCTTCATTTTATTTAAAAGGTAAGGAAACGAAGAAGTTTGGATTAGTTCATAATAGGCTTAAGTGTTTGTTTAGGAAGTCAGTATGATTGTTTGCACAATAATGGGCTTATATATCTTATTGGATTGTGGTAAAGGCTAATGTACTTGGGCTGAAAGTGTTTAGACCATGAACAGGGAATTTACTGAAGTGTAGGGTTAAAAATAGTTCTTGAACTTAAGCCCTTTTGAAGGACTTTTAACTTTGAGAGTTTATAATAAAGATCAAATCCAACCATTAAATTATTAGGTAAGGCTGAGCCTAAGAGTTTAATGTGGATATGACATCCAGGAAAGAATTGAATAGTGATAGGTTTTGTTGTGATCAGACTGGTATGAAAAATTTCTCCATTAGCAACTTTGAAAGACTTCTTATGAGGCTTTTAATACCTTGTAGGCAGGATTTTAGGATTTAACATGGACAAGTGGGCTCTTGTATCTATGAACACAATTACTTTGATAGGTTTGGTATACTTCTCAGAAAGAATGTTAACATACACCAAAAGAATTGGATAACCTTTTTTAATTTTCATATGCTCTAGTAATTCTATGGGACAATAAGACAAAGGAGATATAGAATTGACTAAATGGAAATGACTTCTATATTGTTCTTTCATTTCATCTTCTGATGAAGAAAAGTCTTGTATAATAAAGATTATTTTTAGTGAAGGTTCATCATCAACAGAGATATGAGATTCAATATCTGCATCATCCATGTCGACTGCTATTGAGATTTGAATATGTTGAATCATCTTTATTGCTTGGCTTGGCTTGTTTAGATAGTTTCTTGCATAATGCCTTTTTTTTTCCAGACAAAAAGCATTTATCGGACTTTCTTTTCCCTTGAAACTTCTTTTTGAAAAAACACCATTTTTTCTTTAAGATCTTTTCGATCCTTTCATTTTGAAATAGCAATAGCAGTTCTTTAAATCACCATTGTATTTTGTCATTAAATCTAGTCTCTTGCATGATATCTTCAAGGCAGAATCCTTCTATCTATCTAACATATGAACAATAACCTCCTAGTACTCATATAACCTTTCCAGGGCTTATATCACGATTTAAAAAAATTTCTCCAAAAGACACATCATTTATCATTTTGTCTTTCTGTTAGATCAAAGACTGCATTACCTAATGCTAGAGATTCAGGAAAAGAAGTAATGAAGGCTTGTTTTAAATCAAGATTTGACCATCCACTCAGCTAATAATACTTCTTCGACATTCTTTGATAATGGAGATCTAAATCTTTTTTAATAATGAACAATATTTCATGTTGAAATACTCATTTTAAGCTATCTCCATAAAGTCTTGTGGTTTCCTAATAAACTCATGGTAATAATAGGCCAATAATTCTGATACATTGGAACTTTGATGAACTTTAAGCCTTGAATACTCGTCCAAAGCTTGTTGTTAGTCCTAAAGCTTTCTTATGAGTCTCTTGGTAAATTCTTCAAAAACTTTTTTCAAAATTGCATTTGGTTTTTTCATCTGTGTGTTAATCCATGTCCTGAACTCCTGAAATCTATCATTGTACTCTACTAGAGAGATATCATCTAAAGTAAACCTGAGGCTTTTTGACGAGGGAGCATAAGGCTTTGGACCTTCACTAGGACTGGTATCCATATGTTCAGTTGGTGTTTCAATAGTATATGGTGGATCATTACTGACTGTTGATTTTGAGATTATTGATTCTGAGGATCAGTCATGAACTGGACTAGTACTTCATCTCTTTAATATGATGAATAAGACTTAGATTCTTCTTCTAAAAATTCAGAGGCAGAGAAGGTAGATGATTCTAATAGATCATTCCTTGAAAAAAAAATTAACCATAAAAAAGGATGGGATTAAGGTTGTGGCTCTTTCTAAGTAGTCTGAGATAGGGTTTATCATCAAGGTACTAGGTGGCTTTTGAATTTTTAGAGGTGTAGGTTTTTCAACAAATTTAGTAGAGGAAAACATTTGCATAGAGGACTCTTTGGTTTTTACAGTGGGTTTTGGTTCATGATTTATTGAAAATTTTTCTGATCTTTTTGAGAAAAAAAGTCAGTGGAAAGACCTAGATGTTTAAGATCAGTTGTGGTTGATGTGTAAAGGGTAGTTGGCTTTGGTTTTGAGAGTGTAATGGGTTGGTGAAGGAATTTCAAAAGGATCATAGGGTAGTGGTTGTGGAGCAGGTTGATAATAGGTTGTTTGGGGGGTTTGCCTTTTCATATCCTCCACTATGCTAGGAAGCTGACTCTTTAACCTCTAGATTTCTACTGTCTTTTGGCTAAAATCATAAGAATAAACCTTCTGCTCAATCATTTTTATGATTTCATTGTGCTTCTCCTCAATTTGAGATTGAAATCTCATCATTAGTGAATAAACTTCTTTATTTTGACTTGAGACTTTTGTATCTGTTTGTTGTACTTGAATGAAAATTTGTTCCACTTTGGATTCAATCGTTTTGAGAATCCTGTTATAAGTCTAAGCATTCTCTGATTGCTAATTCAATACTGCTTCAGCAAGCTTGATTTGTAGTGGTTGCCCTTTAAAATCTACTCTAGTAGGATTCTTGATAGTAGCCATACTTCTTACTTAGGTATTTGGGTTTGTATAGTTTGTAAGTGGCAAAAATTCTTCTTCACTAACTAAAGTGAATATGCATATTTATGGGATAGGTTTAAGATCTGGTAATGGTATAAGAGGAAGAGGTGATCCTCTTTTATCCATTTGAGGGCTTGTTTGTAACAAGGTAAAGGAGATTTTGGTTTAAGCGGGGTTTTTGGTGGTAATGGAGGTGAAGAGGAAGAAGTTTTTATTGGTGGAGTAGAGGTGATTGGATTTGGGACATATTGGACAAGATAATCATATTTGCTCGAAGGCTCTCCAAGTGTACTAACTAATGGGTCACCATCTTCATACCTTTTCTTGAGATCTAACTCAGAGCACCTTCCCTACTTTTTTTTTCTCCTTCTAGACTTCTTTAACCCTTCATCATCATCTGGGTCATAGTAGCAATCATCACAATAACATGTATCAAATTAGCAATGTCCATATTTTTTAATAGCATAAATAGGAGTTCCATATATTTTAAAATAGATTATTGCGACATCTTCTTTAGGTTCATAAGGACACATCATAAATTGGATTGAAAGACTGAGGAAGTAGATGTTGAAAGTGAGGAAGATTTTTTAAATTTTGTTTCTACTGTCCCATCAGCTCGTATGAAAAAGACTAGTTCAGTTGATTCAACTAGCTAAGTGATCTCATGCATCTTTTCATAATTTATCACCCATTTTTCTGGCAATAGTTCCATGAGTTCTTTTTTAAGAATTTGTCTTGGAACATGAATACAAGTAAGAGCATTTTGTGTATCCACAATAATTGATAGAGCATCATTAGCATGAGGAAGAGACAAATCTACCGCATGGTTCTTGATCCTATAAATCATTTAGTAGTGAAGAGTTGTTGCAGTAGTAGAGGCAACTTGAGGAGCTTTAGTGATTTGGATATGCACTTTCAAAGCTGAAAGCACATGAGGGTCATTCAAGGCTAGATTGACGTTTGGGTAAAAAGTGCATATGACAGATCTAGCATTTAAAGAGGTCTCAAAAGTTCTAATGATCGCATGTTGTTCCAATTACTGCATATTAGTATTAATGATACTTGGTATCTAACAGAGCTATCCTTGCAAAGACAAGTAGATCTTTTTCTGTCATCATAGGAGACAACTAATCTTATAACACAAAAATATATATAGGTATAACCTCGAGAGATTCATTAATGCAAGAACTCTGGAGGGATCTCCATACAGATGAATTGTTCTCTTTTGTAGCTTGAATAGTGCATTGATCAAAGCTGGAGAATTGAACATATTCCTTAATGGTCTTTGGTGGGTGTTTAATCAAAGATCTAATTAAACGAGTTCATGATCCTTTTTATTTGGAGAAAGCATCATAAGAGTTTAACAATGGAACAATGGTATCTTTAACTTTTTGGTTATTTGGGATGTAACTGAGTTCATACATATAATTTATTTTTCTAGAAGATGATTTTGTAAATGTAGGTAGAGGAGGTATGGTAATAGTTACAGGGATAGTAGGTGTATATTATGATGAAGTAAAGGAAGAAGTGGGGTTTTCAATTGGATTTTCCATAGTGAAAGCATGCCTTCAGTTCTCCACATATCAACTAATTCTCCTCTTCAAATAGATGTGATACACCATCTCTCACACCAAATTTTAGTTCCTTACATTTTTATGTTAAAAAGAAAAAATTTAAAACTTTCTAAAAAAAAAAGAAAGACTAGAGTGTATAATTAATTTAAATTAGATCAAATCGATCAAATTAAATAGCTAAAAAGTTAAATTTAAATAATTAAATTGATTAAATTGAATTAAGTGTTAAGGTTGAATCAAATCCTTTTGATGTTGAAAGTTGCTAAAAATTGTCGATTTTTTCTCACCTCATATGTGCCAACATAATGAATAGTGAAAATTATATTCTAACAGATGTTTTTTTTTTATCAAGTGTAATGATTAATTGTCAGTAGAAAAGAGAATGGGTAGCAGTACATCATTATCGAAGTTAATGTAGTGAATAGTCTTAACATGGATCAAATACGCTAACCCCTGGGTTTTGCCATATTATACTATTTAGTTCCCTATTATTTAAAATTATACTAAATAATTCCTCCATTTTGACTTTGTTACACTTTGAAGAAGTTTCGTCCATTTTTTGAGGTTTTTTCATTAGTCAACCCTAAAAAAAGTCAAAAAGTGACTAAATAATTTATCTAAAATCCTAAATATCCTTATTAATCAAGAAGCCCAAGATTGTTCCTAAATCATATTCTTTCATCCATTTCTTTCTTCGCTTCGCCTTCTTCAATGACTCTATCAACTCAAAAATCCATAAAAACTAGCTTCATCTTCTTTTATTCCAACGTCACCAACTCTGAAAGTTGCGATCAACACCATCACAACTCGTAATTGTAGCCTACACTATCCCTAAGATTGATTAAGCCAGGGACTGAAAGGGTAGGGAACTCGATGATCCAGAATAGTAGGTAGGGATATCGGTGATAGGTTTTAGCATAAAGTCCGTGGTGGATTTGATTACTTTTTTATTTTGATTGTTTTCTAGGTTTGTTTGGTGATGGAGTATGAAATCAATGATAGGGATGAGATTGTTTTTTGATATGAAATCAATGATAGCGATGAGATTGTTTTCTGGGTATGATGTGAAATGGATTTTTTTTTTCTCAAACGATTGTTTAACAAATCTTTCAATGTCCAGTTTCAAAGTAGAGAGGAAGAAGTTGTTAATTTCAAAATTTTGATTCCTTTTGAATCGATTATTTTTGTTGATTTCGAATTTTGGTTGTTTTTGAATAAGTTTTTGTTGATTTTGAATGTTGGCTGCAAATCATGATTTTCTTAGGTTTCTACGGATTTTTTTGGTCTTTTTTGATTTTTTGTGAATTTGTTTGTATTTATGAGTCTGTATTTGTGAATTAGAGTTGGATTTGAACGTGAATTTGAATTAGAGTTGTGTCTTTTTGTTTTTTATTCTTGGATTTATTTTCTAGGTACTCGAATAGCTTTGTTTTTTGGATTTTGGGCCTCATTTTTGGATTTTTTGTGAATTATTTTTGCATTTATTTGATTGTTTGTGAATGATTTTGATTGTTGATTTCATTTTTACTATTGATTTTAGTTTCATTTTCTAGTTTTCAGTTTGTTTGTTGATCAAAATAGTTTGTTGCTTGAAAGATGATGAGTTTGTTAATAAAAATTAAAAATTTAATACAGAATTAAGAATAAAATGAATATTTTATATGATTTTAACAAAAAATTTAATAAAGGATGTATTTATTTAATAAAAATAAATTTGATGAATGTTTTAATATAATTTTTAAAATAAATGACTGAATAATATATTAGAGTAAAATCCAAAAGGTTTGTGTATTTAACCCGCCACATATTGGAGAGGGACTATCCGTCCTCCTCAAAGCTAACAAGCCTTGTCATCAAGTCAAAGGCCTGAATGGTACTCTAATAGGTTGGCATTAAATTATCAACTATATGATTGGATATTTTCCTACCAAAAATTGAATTCCTTATTAATATAATAAATTTATTACAATATAATATAAATATGAAATTTAATTTAACTAAAATGTATAATAACATTATTTTAATAAATTTTCTAAAAACTTTTAATGATATTGATAGAACTTTATAATTTGTAATTTTATGATAAACATAGTCCATTCAGTGATTTTTCAATCACATATTAATTTGTTGATCTTTGACTAACTAAAATTAAAATAAAAATAAGAATAAGGTACTCACTAAATAACTTCAAACTATTTGACAAAAAAAATTAAATAATCTTTAAAAAAAAATTATCTATACTCTTACATGGAGAGAATAAAAACTCTAAAAAATGAGATCTATATAATCTCAATGTGTATTAGTTTAGTTCTGGTCGATTTTAATAGGATTCAATTTGATTCTTCAATAGAATATATAAAATATTTTTAAAATTTTAATTTTGCAATTATGTATTTTCGATTTCAATTTGTCAATTCAAATAAAAAATCTCAGCAACTACGCGTACTCAGTTTAGTTGCATCACAGCATCAGCAATTGAATGCCAATCCACATCAACATCAGCCATTGTTTGTTGAATTTATGGTTCAAACTCCCATCATTTTTTTTTTAAAATGTTCATATTATCATTAAGTAAAAAAATTGGAAATTTTCAAGAGAGATTAATTATTTTAACATATTTCTAGGATTAAAATATATTATTCAGGAATAGAAAATTTTTTGTTATTTTAATTTTACTGAAATTCAAAAATTTATAATCTTAAAATATTTTCATGATTATTTGTTTGAATTGCGCTGCTTGCAATGGCTCAAATTGTGATGGTACCATTGCCACGCCAACCTTTGCATTTATAGAATAGAACTTCACTATCAGATGGGTAAGTCAGGCAACATTTTAGGGTTCCACGTGGATTTATAAATTAAAGATGTCTCCCTGCCTGATTTTAGGGTTCCACGTGGATTTATAAGTTAAAGATACCTCTCTGGTTATGCCACCTAAAAAAAATTAAAGCATTTAATAAATTTAAATTTATTTTAAAGTGATAATAAAAAATAAAATAAAATTTTCATCAAATGTACTCTAAATTTGTATTATTTATTAAAATTATTCATTATTTTATATTATTTTATCAAAAAAATTTTTTGTCAAAATTATTTTTAATCTTATATTATTTTATCATGAAAATATAAAATATTGATAGAAAATAACGTTAATTTAGAAATGATAAATGAACAGGCGAGAACTGTCACTCATTCTCTATCTCACTCTTCTAATTGAGAGAATTTTCATCCTATTTCTATTTTCGCATAGACTCCTTGCCTTACGAAAATTTCTTGCAAGACAAATTTTTTATTTATTTTTTAATTATTTTAAAAAATATAATTTATTAAATTATAAAATAAAATTTGTTAGCAGTATTTTTGTAACTCATTATACTTCTATTTAACTCATTTCTCTATATATCTATTATAATTATATGAACGAATAAAATTATTATACTATTATATTTTTATTTAAGTCATTTATCTTTATATTTGTTGTAATTAGATGAACAAATATAATTATTACTCTACAAAGACATTATTTTTTTGCGTTTTTCAATTAACAAAATTTTAATGTCAAAATGAAACAGTGTTTTTGAAATTTGAAAATTTAAGAATTTAGGGATTTAGGAAAAACTATATTTTTGTCGAAATAAATTTGAGTTTGATTCTCTTAAATTACGTTTATAACACATACACTCAATTCAATTAGTATTTTATAGTTTTATGATAAAATAATACAACATAGGAGGCAATTACGAAAAAAAGACTTTTATAATAAAATAATATAAGTTTAGAGATATATTTGATAACAAAAAGTTCATTTTACCATTTTTTATCAATTTAGGACAAATTCAGAAATGTATTTAATATTTTAGCCCTTAAAAAAGTATATAACATCATTTCATCATAAATAAATAATATCATTTCATCATAAATAAATGAAAATAGTTGTTGTAAAGTTTTGTTTGTTGTTATCGTTTTTCTTAATAATTTTTTGGTATATTTGATTTTAAATAAAAATTAAACTTACAATCTCACAAGTTTAAAAATAATTTTAGCATCTTAAATTAAACATTTATTTTTTATTTTTATTTGCTGATTCTTTTAAAAATAAATTTTCAAAACTACAACAATACAATCTCTAATATATTATTTTTTCCAACTAATTATGAATTAAAAATAATGACAATATAAAATTTAACTTTTTAAAACACTTTATAAACTTCAATCATTTGGCACAATTTTAATTTAGATATAATATATTTAATAAATTAAAATAAAGTACATATTTAAAATGTTTTTATTAAAACACTTGTCATGTATATTATTTGGTAATAATTTTTATGAAAATTATGAAAAATTAATAAAAGATAAAATAAATATAAAAATAAAAAATAGATATTATATAGTTTTGCATTATAACTTATTAAAATTTAAATTTAAATTAATAAAAAAATTATCTAATGGACATTTCAGTCATAAAACTAGATTTGGCTCATTTCTCATAACACCAAAATTTCATTAAAGATTTTGATGAAAATCATATCTGATTATAGAATATAAATCAAATACACTAATTCTTTCTCTAAAATATATTAAAAATAAAATAAAACAAGAAAAGAATTATTTTTATTTCTTATATTTTGCTTTATTCATTTTAAATAGTTTTTACTATTTTATTTATTTTTGATAAAATTTGTAATCAATTAATCTTTAAATAAATATTCTATTTTATTAAAATTGATAAAATTATTGATATTATTTTTAAAAATTAGAGTTTATATTAAAAGAGTTTAAAAGATTATAATTTATATTGTCATTATTTTAATTTAGGATTGATTTTAAAAGTTTATAATAAGCTGGAGGTTTTCCTAATATATAATTAACTCTTATTAATATTTTTAGTATATATATTGATGTATTAATTTATAATAATTCCTTTGTAAGCTGTAGCACTAGAAACTATATAGTATTCACCAATATTTTTAAAATTAGATTGTTGTTCAGTTTTTAATTCAGTTGGTTTGACCGACTCCATTGATTCAATTCAATAGGTTAGTTTTAAAATTTTTTTTGAAAAAATAAATAAATAATACTTAAAAATTATAAAAAAAAATAGTATGATAGTATAATAAAAACTATTTTTAATATTTAAATTTTGAGTAAAATAATATAATTTTTTAATTTTTTATAAAATAATATAGTTTTAGGTTGAACTAATTTGATCTAATTTTCAATTTGATAGATTTTTATTTTGATTATTTTTTTGGTTTTGATTGATTTTTTGGGTAATCGATTTTCAACACTGAATTAAACCAAATCACTGATCAATTTTGAATTTTATCAGTCCAACCGACTAGTCCAGTTCAATTATAAAAATATTGGTATTCATATGTATAGTACATTACTATTGTGTTTATGCACTTATTTTTTCTCTCTATTAAATTAATGTAGTGAAAGTTATTTAAAAAATATAATATAATCTTATTGGTTTTATTGATTCGAGAATAAATATTAAACAAATAATTATTAAAAACTTATTTATTTTTAAAAAAATTGAAAATTTGAAAGGAAAAAAATGCTCTCTCTATAGAATTTTTATTAGACACCAATTATTGCCTCTACATGTCATCAGACATATGATATATATATATATAGAAAACTCAAATTTTACCCTAAAAAAATAATTAAATTAAAAACAAAAAAATTTGTATTTAGCAATATTGCTACTAAGGACAAATCTAAAAAATATATTTTAAAAAAAGATAAAATCAGAACACTAAATTTTCTAATAAAAGATGTTAAAACTGTAAAATTTTTTAAAAGATAAAATGCAAATTTGAAGATTAAAATAATAATGTTTACCCAAAAAGCGTGATGGACATCATGAGCAAAACTAGTGAATTTGAATATTTAATCGATTTCCACAAATGCCAAAAAGCCACTTTAAAAGATATCTAAAATCATAAAAATATCAACAAACTGCACTAAATACTATACTCATTTGTCACATCATTTCCTATAGGATGGAGAAAATTTGCTCTCGGTATAGCAAGTATCATCATCAAAAGAATCACCATAAAAATAACTAAGGTACTTTACAATATAAATAGGCAATTTGTGGTGATAAGAATTTAGATTAATTTTTTTTTTTACAATTTTTAAAGGATCAATTTTCTTAGTAGAGACCTTGCTATAATTACCATTGAAAATCGATCCTTAATAAGGATGACGCGCCCAAAATCTCTCACATCAAATTTCATATATCGCTTTTTTTTATATGCATTTTGCCTATATATTTAAAGAAGATTGAACTATGTTGTCATGTACAGCCTTGTGAATATCTTATAAGTTAACCACAAAATCTACTAGTCGTCATGTATTTTAGTCTTGCTATATAATGACATAAGATCTAAAGGACCTTTAAGAATATAAAAATACACACCACTTGAAAAGAACTAAACTCAATACTTCTACTCAGTGTGTAATACGTGCAAATTTAACTTGACATAACTTCTGGTTTCAGGATTTCACATGAATTGCCACTTTGCTTGCACGGTAATTTGCGGATGATATACACTACTAAAATCAAGTTGAGTACTCATAGTTTTCTCAAATTACGTTGAAAATAGTTAAGAAACTTGGTATCTCGATTTGAAACAATTAAAAAAGGATTTAAATAATATGGCCATTTCTTACAAAGAATGAAATGAACTATTTTAAAGAATCAATCAACCACAACATGGATGGAATTATCTTCTCGTTGTGTATGCCGTAATTCCAACGCAAAATCCACGCTAACATCCACCAACGCAATATGTAATATACCTCAATATGTATAGTGGTTAAAAAACTACTCCATTATTCAATTATTTTCAAAAATTAATAAATTTAAAGTTTATACTTTTATTTGTACCAAAATAAATAATAAGAGATCTAATAAGTATTCAGATTTTACAATATGAAATTTTTGTATGTTTAATAGAATAATTTTTTTCTTTTTAGAAGAGAGTATGTAAAGTTCTTATCTTTTTATATTTTGATTTTAAAAGTATTTGGAGTAACAAATAAATATTAAATGGCAGTAGTATCTATTAACTAATAAAAAAAATAATTCCTTTTAAAAAAAGTGTAAAGAATGATTTAAATTATAAACACATTAAATGTAGAGTGCATTCGTGGAGTGCAAAAAGCCCAGCCTCTTTTATATTTTAGAAAAGCAAACACTTTAATAACTGACTATTGCATGATGCCAAAAAAAAAAAAAAAAAAAAGAGAGATATTGATGAATGAATCTATTTAAGGACTCGCTCGAGTTACTAAAGGAACACGCATACATTTAAAGATTGGGTGAATTAAGGAAGCAATATTTTTCTCTAAAAATTATATCGTCGTTGTACAAAATCCTGCTTAGAAGACTACGACTATCCCCACTGGATCAATCAAAGATGAGCAACTCTTGTCATGCAACTTCCCAACGCTCATCATCAATCCGCAAAGACTATTCATCGAAAGAGCTTAATTCAGAACAGACAATAATGGTGTTTGATGTGGAGGCCGCATTGTTGAAATCACCTTCCCTGTTTCCTTACTTCATGCTTGTAGCTTTTGAAGCTGGAGGGCTGTTAAGGGCTCTCTTATTACTTCTTGCTTATCCTTTTGTTTGCTTTGCAGGGCAGGAGCTAGGGCTCAAGATTATGGTTTTTCTGTCTTTTCTTGGGATAAGAAAAGATAGGTTTAGAATTGGACGTGCTGTTTTACCTAAGTTCTTGCTAGAAGATGTTGGATGTGAAGGTCTTGACTTGGTTACGAGATATAAGAGGAAGATAGGAGTAAGTAAGATGCCAAGAATCATGGTTGAATGTTTCTTGAAAGATTACATAGGAGTGCAGGGTGTTGTGGGTAGAGAGTTGAAGGTGGTTTGTCGGTTTTTTACAGGTTTAATGGAGGGGAAAGAGGTGGGTTTTGCTAGTTTAAATGATCTTGATCTTGTTGACAAGAAAATAATGAGTTCTTGTGCGGTTGGTATTGGGTGCTCCTCCAACAATTTCCTCTATACGCAACTATTTCGACATTGTAAGGTTGATAATTCTCTCTCGAACACATAACTTCAATATTTTTTCTTCTTTAATATACTTTTAACTTCATTTTATTTTCAATTTGATCTTTTCTTTACTTCAATCTCTTCTCTTTTAGCCTTCACAATTTATCCCAAATATTGATTTAGTCTTCATATTTATTAATTTTTTTCAGATATATCTTGTTTTTTTACCTTATTTTTTAAATAATAATTGCTATTTATTTATTTTTCTTTATCATACCTTATTATCATAATATAAACGATAGAGTGAATTATATATGTATTTATTTTTAAAAAAATATTATGAGTTTATATTAAATTAATTAATAAGAAAACTCAATTATTATGATATAAATATGAAAACAATAAATAAAGAAAATATATAAAATTCAGTTAGTAAATTTGAAGGTCATCATAATGAGTGATTTAGATTTGACCTTATGGATTGGTTTTTTATAAAACAATAAATTAAAGGTAAGAATTTTATTTATATTATGCTCATTAGTTAATTTACTTAATATATCTATTTTGAAGGTAAACGGTACATTTTGAAATTATTTAATAATAGATTTTAATATAATGTGGTATAAATAGACTAAGTCAATTTTTATTCATGAATAAACATAAAATATTAGCTTTTCATCAATAAGCTATACTAATAATATAATTATTTTTAAGATATAATTGTTAATCTTTAAATGAAACTTGATCTAAGTAATATTAAAGATTGATCTTCCTCAACATTTTATCCTCTATTCGATCCTAACTTCAAGAAAAAAAATTGAACTTCTTTTTATTCTTTAATTCTAAAAATATTCATTATTTTAAAAATAACGAAACTAATAGCTCTAATTTAACAATTAATTGTTGATTCACTAATGTTATAGTCAAACAATTATCCGTTATGAGATTTTTAATTCAAATTAAAATATATGTCTCTATCAATTGAAGCATAAATCTCAAATTTGAGTTTTTAGCCTTTATAAATAAATAAAAAAATAATTTTGTTCAACCATTTATAAAAGTGAAATATCTATTTCACAATAGAAAAAGTTGAACATCCAAACTCTGACAGAATTCTCTTCTTGTGGAGTATAACCAAAAAAAAAAAACTTTGTTATTTGTGTGGTAACTTTAGGACGATGATGATTAGTTTAAACTATATACTCCAATAATCCAAAACAATGCAATTCGATCTCCTTGATCCATGTTGTTAGAATTTTGGGATCCATTCAGTTCGGTTTTAGATTTGAAATATTGTGATTTTCAATTTTAATTCAATTTTTTAATATTCCTAAATTGAATAGACCCAGTCCAATAATATTATAAATATTTATTAATATAATTATGTCTCCCAAATATATTATCATATAATACAAATATATATAGTAGTTTCGTAAATTGTAATATATCTTTTGAATAAAATATAATAATATGTACTCTTTTTGAGGTACTCTTCACATAATATAATTATTTTTAGTAATTAATTCAAATAACATAGATTTTTAGATTTAATTTAAGTTTAGCACATGTTTAATTCATTCTCAGGCTATTTTAAATTTTTTATCAAGCAATATTAAAACTTAATTTTTTGTATTTAATTTATAATTTTGAAATACTAAACACTATTTTTGAAAAATTTTAAGAAACTTGAGAAAAAAATAAAACTAATCAAATTTGTCCTATCTGAAAAAATTTTCACTCTTTTCCCTCCATCCAAATAATATAATATTTATCTAATTTATTAATAACTAAAATATAATTTTCTTTCATTTTCTTCATTTATCAAATAGATATCATTTTAAAAAAAATAATTTAAACAATAAAGATGTATAAATCTCAATACAATCAATATTTTTTAATTTGATTATAAGAGTGGTATTATATATTAATTATACTAAGATTTATAAATCTATATTGTCTTAATTAATTATTAAAAATTATTTTTTTGAAAAGAATTATAAAAAATGATTAGATATTAAGTATTAGATAAATGAAGATAATGAAAGCAAATTATATTTTAATTTTTAGTAAATTAGAAGAAATATTATATTATTTGGATTGAAAAAAAGAGTGAGAATCTTTGAAAACTTGGTTGATATTCTTTTTTTTTTCAAATTTTAAACATTATCAAAATTAATTTTATTATGTTAGAAATTATAAATTATTTTTATTATCATAAAGTACAAAAAATAAAAAAAATTATCTTGCTTGACAAAAATAGAGCAAAACATATAATATGAGAAATAAAAATAGTATTCAATATAAAATTAAAAAGTTTACTTTTAGATCTGATTATATCAATTAATAAAAAAGAAAAAATTAAATTTATGCACTTATTGATGAGAAACAACAATTATGATATATTTGAAAATCATGCCTACTTTTTTAGATTTTTAAAATCTGAAATTTAAAATATTTTGATTTCTTGTGACTGATTTTCTCAAATTTTATGAACAAATTGTTAGCAGTATTGACTCTTTGAATTAAGCTAGTATGATTTTATCATATCATGTTAAATCCTATATAATAAACTGATTTCAATCCCAAATATATACATAAGAGTGCACAAACACATTATTAGGTAAGAGCACTATTGTTTATTTGGAGCATTTTTAAAACTTGGTTGGGTTTGAAAGTATTTGGAATATTCAGATTTTTAATTTTTAATTTCATTATTTCTAATTCGGGCATAGTTTCATTTGAATATTATAACCATAGTAGTAATGGAAAATATTGCTGGTCTGGTCTCTTGATGAAAAAGTGTTTACTGCTATGGAATTTTTGTTGCATCAGGAGGTTTTCTGGGTGACCGATGCAGAGAAAAGGAGTTGGCAAATCCTTCCACGAGAAAGATACCCAAAGCCATTGATCTTCCACGACAGTAGATTAGGCTTCAGGCCAACTGCATTTGCCACCATTGCCATGTTCATGTGGCTTCCATTCGGGCTTTTCCTCTCCATCACTAGAATTATTGTTGGCAGATTTTTGCCTTTCGGATTGTCCTCTTCTATCCTTGCTTTTACAGGGACAATAACCATAACGTCTAAACCCAAACATTTCTGTACCTCAACCAAGAACAAAGGAATGCTGTATGTTTGTAACCACAAAACCCTATTAGACCCACTCTACATCTCACTAGTGCTCATGAAACATATCACTGCAGTCACCTATGGCACGAGCAGATTCAGTGAGATGATTTCCCCCATCAGAACTGTCCGGTTAACTAGAAACCGAGAACAAGACCGAAAACTGATGGACAAGATGCTAAGCCAGGGTAACCTCGTGGTTTGCCCTGAAGGAACAACTTGCAGGGAACCTTGCTTACTGAGGTTTAGTCCATTGTTTGCAGAGATTGCTGATGAGATTATTCCTGTTGCTATTGATGTGCAGATCAGCATGTTCTATGGATCAACAGCTACTGGACTTAAATGCTTAGACCCTCTATTTCACTTGTTGAATCCCCGTCCGATATACTTCGTCAAGATTCTGGAGAAGTTACCAGGTTCCCAGACGCACGTTGTTGGTGGGAGATCAAGGTTTGACGTTGCCAATTATGTACAGAATGAGATTGCCAACGCTCTAGGATTTAAGTGCACCAGCCTTACACGGAAAGACAAATACATGATCTTGGCTGGTAATGAAGGAATCATTAGGACTGCACCAGAGTACTAGTG
This sequence comes from Omphalea diandra, assembly GCA_949677035.1. Classification (NCBI taxonomy): domain Eukaryota; kingdom Viridiplantae; phylum Streptophyta; class Magnoliopsida; order Malpighiales; family Euphorbiaceae; genus Omphalea; species Omphalea diandra. The sequence goes on from CATIWR010010873.1 coordinate 46,651, forward strand.
AGTAGTTTGTAAGTATGTCTTATGTCTGCGTTTACTGAGAAGTAACAAAACGAAAAATATGCGTATAAAACTCCAACAAGAAAGTAAATTATGAAACAGGGCAATGGAGTGCATGTGCCTTATTGAGTTTGGGGCTTGAACTGGGTCATATTTTTTTCTTTTTCAAGATCCGAAAGAATGTTATAGCTTAATATGCGAGCAATCAAAATATGACCTGCCAAAGGTTTTACTGTAACAGTTAAATCTATTAGATAAATTTGCTTTCTGATTCTTAGTTGTAACTTTTCGTTTCTGTTTTCAGAACATAGCTAATAGTTCCCTCATGCAAAATTTTTATAAGAAGAGGGAAATTGTAACAACTTATAAGTGTACAAGGAAGCCAAAGCTAGGACTACAAATTGAGACCCCAATCATAATATATCACCTTTAATTGAATACTGGCAAGCAGCTCCAGCAAAGCTTCAGAGTTGGCAGGCTCCATGTAATTTGATGCACGCCTGCCAAAAGCCACGCTAAAGCTGTGCACCAAATTGGGAGATAATTTTAACCAAAATAAGATAACTGCTACAGTTTGATTACAAAATAATTATACATCGAATATCTTCAGGTCACAAACGCCAGAGTAAGTGAAACATTGTTTATTTCGAAAAAGATATGCAACAAGGCATCAAATTATTTATTACCCCAACACAAAACAGTTGCATCAAGATTTGCAGGCAGGAGTTCATTAGTATCAACCTCAAAGTCAAAATACACCTTACAACTCGTAAACTTCACAAAACAGTCAAAATTTTTGAAATTCTGTAGGCATCAGGTTTCATTTTCTTTTGTTCAAGGCACTTGTGTGTTTATGCTGCTGTCTGCGAAAAGGAAGATTTGCATATGATATCCCACTTTGGATACAATAACTCTGAGAAATCACGAGCAGCATCCATCATCTCCTTATAAATGTTCCCAGGTGAGTAGCATCGAAGCACAGGTCCAGATCGAGTACCAGAAACCAGTGCAAAGTGAATTAAAGGCTTTGGATCGCGAAGAGCTGCCTGATAGAGAAAATGAATACAACATTAGATAACTGGAATTCCAGACAGAAGAGAACGTTCTTTTTATAAAATTTGTGTCCAGCAAAATTCTACATCCACACATTTGTAGGCCAACTTAATGAATAATTACAATGGAACTAGAAGGTCAATAGCAAAAAGAAAAAAAGAGGGTAAGGATAAAGAAAGAAATCCAGGCTACAGGAAGAATGAAAGAAAAATGTGTGTCCTCCAAAACCTGAAGCTAATGTGCATATTAGCCCAAAAATGGGATAAAAATAGTTGTCGCCATGATGTAGAACCACAGAAGAGAATCAAAACATAGAATGGAATAGCACACACTCTCAAATTTGATTTAATTCTTAATCATCCAAGACACTAAATTAATGATAAAGAATTACTAATATTACTTGTATAGAGCAATAAAATAATCTTAGCCTTAATAACAAACTCCAATATGATAAATACTTAAAACAGTTAAAATATCCAAAAAATAACCTGAATAAACTATTTTCTATGAGAAATAAAAAAAAAAAATTCCATATTTGTTTCTGATAAAACGGGACCTAAACTTTTTAAGTGCTCCTGCATCACACAGAAAGTATCTTCAAGGTAACCAGGTCCTACTTTTCAACCAACCAAAACACTTGGAACAAGGATGTGAATCTCACCCTTTGCTAAAACACTTAAGTCATACTAAAGGTGATATTTATTTATTTATTTATTCGTTGTATTATTTGTGTAGTGAAAAACAAACTAAAGTGTCCATGGAGTCTTATTTCTTAACATGATATCAGATTTCACGATTATAGGTCAAAAAAATTCTAAAGATCGTGGATAATGAATGAATTGCCCAAGAGAGAGAGACTCGTCATGGAAGTCCAAGTGAATGGACCCTAAGAGAATATCACACTTGGATAAGATCTGTGGATAGTTGAAAGACTAAAGGAAATTATAGAGCCAAAGATCCAAGTTTGACTAGTCAATGTGAAAGTTTAAGGTTGATAAAGAGGAGACCAAGTTCGAATTAATCCATGTTGAAGCAAGCGACAGCCAGGCTCAAGAAACTTAAGTCTAGTTGCACTGCAAATTATATTATGGTCCCAAGTTCATGTTGTTTCATGGTCCCATATCTGCATATTTATTTGATTTTAATTATATATATATTAATATTAAAATGTATGTATATTAAAATACATTTATATTAATTTTTAATTGTATATACATTAATCTTTAACTACATGTATATTCAGATCCATAATGCAATATAAACTTAAGTCCATAATATACAAATTACAGTTGCACTTAAGGAAAAGTATTGGAGATATGAAAGTGGAAATCAAATCTCACGCTGAAAAAGAAAAAAAGAAATTAATGAAGAGCATATATTTGGTGGAAGACAAACCCATATAAAGTCTAACAATATTTTGGAAGTTCGATTTCTTAACAGTTAATGTTGCGAAAAGAAAATGATAACGGATTAAGTACAACTTAATGTAAATATAGAATATAATTTAATATAACTAAAAAGTGTAATAATATTATTTTAATAATTTTTTAAAAATTTTTTAATTATATTGATAGAATTTTATAATTTGTATTTAGTAATTTTTTAATCACATATTAACTTTTAATCTTTGAACAATTAAAAGTAAAATAAAAAATAATATACTACTCATTAAATAACTTCAAATTCTCTGATAGAAAAAATTAAATAATCTTAAAAAAGAATCTATCCATACTCTCACATGGAGAAAACATAACCTCTAAAAAATGAGATCCATATAACTCAAACAAAATCAAAAATAAAATAAAATAATAAATTTATTTAAATTGGTTAAGAAAATAAATTAAAAATGATTTAAAATTTGATCAAATATATAAAACATTTGAACTTATCCCACTCATCTCCTAGTATTTCAATTTGATTTAAATATTTTTAAAGATTTAATTTTATAATTATGTATGTTCGATTTCAAATATTCAAGTTAAATAAAGAATCTTGAGTCCTAGTATTCACTAATAAACATTTGAACCTATAATTGCATATAAAACAAAGAAGAAAAAAGATA